>CBVK0103280256.1:0-14355 GCA_900067695.1 Picea abies
AGGAGCCTACTTGCTTTGAAGAATCCATTTAGAAGAAAGAATGGGCAAATGCCATGACAAAAGAGTACCAATCCATTCTAAATAATGATGTATGGGAAATAGTTCCCAGATCAAAGAGCAAATACGTGGTATCTTTCAAATGGCTATACAAGATAAAACATGTTGCTGATGGAAGTATTGAAAAACATAAAGCAAGTTTTGTAGCTCGTGGATTTTCTCAAAAGGAAGGAATTGACTACGAAGAGATGTTTTCTCCTATAGCCAGATACACTTCTATCAGAACCATCATAGCCCTTGTAGCTATGATGAAGTGGAAGTTACACCAGATGGATGTGAAAATAACATTCTTAAATGGTGTCATTGAAGAAGAAGTGTATATAGAACAACCTCAAGGGTTTGAAGTTGAAGACAATAAGACTCATGTTTGCAAGTTGAATAAGGATCTGTACGGATTGAAGCAAGCTCCTAGAGCTTGGTATGGAAGAATTGACAGTTTTCTTACGAGCTTGGGATTTACTAAGAGTAAAGATGATTCTAATCTTTACTTCAAGGTTATGACTGATGATCCATTTATATTGTTTCTATATGTGGATTACTTATTCTTAATTGGAGAAGAAAATCTCATGATTGATTGTAAGAAGAATCTCACTACAGAATTTGAGATGAAAGACATAGGCCTAATGCATTATTTCTTAGGTCTTGAGGTTTGGCAGAGCCCAGAGAAGATCTTCCTTAACCAAGGGAAGTATGCAATTGAAATACTAAAGAGATTTGATATGTTGGAGTGTAAATCCATGAACACACCGATGGAAACAAAGTTGAAGCTCTTGATTGACACTTTGTCAGAATTGGTTGATGCTACGTTGTACAGACATATCATTGGATCATTGATGTATCTGACGAACACCAAGCCAAATATATGTTTTTCTATGAACACCTTGAGTTAGTAGTTGGAAGAGCCCAAACATGTTCACCTTGTTGCTACAAAACATATGATGAGATACCTTAAGGGTACACTGGACTTTGGTATCTGTTATAATGGAGATCATGACTTCAAACTAATTGGTTATACCGATTTAGATTGGGCTGGAAGTGTTTCTGACAGAAAGAGCACTTCAGGATGTTGTTTCATTCTGGGGTCAGCCATAACTTCATGGAAGAGTAGGAAGCAATCCAATATTTCTCTTAGCACAACAAAAGCAGAACACATTGCTGCATGTTTCGCTAGTTGTGAATCCATATGGCTTCATAAGTTGTTGACAGGTCTATTCGATTTGGACATGGAAGCAACCATGATTCTATGTGACAATCAGAGTTGCATAAAGATGACAGAGAACCATGTGTTCCATTACAAGTCAAAGCACATAGAAATTCGGTATCACTACATTCGTGATATGGTGCAGAGGAGAGCCATAAATCTCCAACATGTTGGCACACATGAGCAGGTTGCATATGTGTTGACCAAGCCTCTCTCTTGTGTAAAGTTTGATCACTTTTGAGAAAAGCTTTGTATAGTCCGAAATGACCTCCCTCGAAAGAGGGAGTGATGTTGATGATACTATGGTATCCTAACCAACATCGGGTAGCTCAATTACGATTTTATATCCTAGGGGACTGATCATCCCTGGAAAGATCTCAAAGTTCTGGTAAGGACAGTCTGTTAGGGTACCTATGCATGTATATGCTAGCTATGGTTAGTAGTGGTAGCCCCGTTAGGATTTTCATAATCATAGGGAATCTTATGATTCTTGGGCAGATCCCGAAGGTCCGGTAAGGATTGTTTGTCAGAGTATCACATGTTAACTCCATTAGGATTTTATATCCTAGCTAATTTTATGATTCCTGGGTTAGGGACTGTCAATGTACCACAAAATGTTGTTGATATACCTACCTCATTTTTTTGCCCCATGATGATGATGATGATGATGATGTTTCTCTAGCCTCGTGTTGTGATGATGTTGTTGCTCCAACCTCATGATGTGATGATGTTGCTCTAGCCTCATGTTGTTGATGATGATGTTATTGTTATTTCTTTTATGCTAACTGATGTTGATGTTCCAGGTTCCATATTCATGCTATGATTGATGATGATTATGCCATTCCAACTCCATACTGTGAATGATGATATAATTGATGATGAGAAAAACTTTCGATGATTTATAGATATGCCAGTTAGTGTTCCAAATGTTGTTGATGTTTCTTCCCTCTCTCTCTCTCATGATGATGTTGTAGAATGCCCTTCTTGTTAAGGGGGAGTGTTGAAATATTGTAACTGCAAAGAATATTCTACTTATTATTGAGCTATTATCTTATAGATCAATCCCCTTTTGTGGATTGATCATGTCGGTCTTTGTAAAATACCAAATCCCCTTTTCTGTATTGGTCAAAACCTAATTATTATGCTGCTAATTAAGAAGTCGACCCCCAAGCCTAATTAAAGTTGAGCTATTATCTTATAGATCAATCCCCTTTTGTGGATTGATCATGTCGGTCTTTGTAAAATACCAAATCCCCTTTTCTGTATTGGTCAAAACCTAATTATTATGCTGCTAATTAAGAAGTCGACCCCCAAGCCTAATTAAAGTGGTTTTAACCACTAAGTGAAGAAGTCGGCCCTGCTTGATGCAGAGACACCACCTTAGCACCTGCCAACCAATATAAATAAGAGTGGAGGGCGCCTCATTAGCTCACTCACTCAAGTCACTCATCTACTGCGCAAGTTTGAAGGAAGCTACAATTGCCAGTTGTCAGAAGAAGGAAGAGAGAGGTGCATTTCTCAGTGTTAGATATTCTCTAGTGTTTGGTTTATTATCTTGGAAATCTATATTAAGGAAGTTTTTGTTGAGTTTTCTTCCCCTTGAGGGTTTCCCAGGATAAATCTTGTGTATCTTGTGATTGTGTTTCTCTTAGTGATCCTACATATGCTATTATCATCTAGTAAATTGAAAAGAAACTTAATAGCTTCTCTAAATTTAACATTCTTCCCCTACCAAAATTTTCCCTAGTGAATGGCAATTCTTTGTGTTTAAAGACATTAGAACATGTCTCTAGCCTAATTTGTTTTCTAAAATTCAAGCATATGCTAGCACAAGAAAAAAATCCAATACCACTTGTGGTGTACCTTGATATATGAAATAGAATCCAAGAGCAATATAGAAATAAATATCACTACAAAAAGAAAATAAAACAAAAACAAAGTGTTGAAACAATGGCAATAAGAAAACCTTTATTGATATTCAAAATAGAAGGCAATGTTCACTTGCATCTTCGAGGGGACAACCTCTAGTTTAGTAGAGCTCCAATACAATATTAATCACTTGGCACCTGATTACAAGCTCTTGCTACTATAAATCTACTTTTAACTGACCAAACTCCTAACCACCTAGTGGGTTTTCATTAATGAGGCTACAACAACTAACTGACGGACCCTCTTTAATGAGACCACCTTACATTTATTGATTACACATTCTAACTATTGAACCTTATTTAATGGAGATGGTCATTGTACATTAAGTAACAACCTAAACAAGGCGAGGCGACTTAGGGTGGGACTATAACATAAAACTTATCCACATTTTTTTACATTCTTACAAACAAGTCACGTTGAGAAAGATACAAAAATAGCATGTCTATTTTTTAGTTTATGTAAAGAAAAATAAATAAATTACTTTACAAACACCCATGTATAAATGCAATTCAAATATTAATTAGTATATCATGTTGGTGTACATATTTTTAATTATACATTAACTATGAAATAGTTGTTGTATAGAAGTGTCAATTGTTATCTCTCTAAATAAATTCAAAGACAAATTTGAAATATTAAATAACATTAAAAAATTAAAAAAAGAAAAATATCATTACAAAGATAATACAATTCCCTACAAATTGTAATTTCAATGTACAACAAAATTCCCAAGGCATGTATGAGTTTCCAAGGGTTTAATTTTAAGCATATGTAAAATATCAAATTTTCATTTCCACCTTCTAATAGAAGATCCATAATCTATATGAGTTTCTAGGGGTTTATTTTAAGTATATGTAAAAATATCAAATTTTCATTTCCACGTTCCAATAGAAGATCCATAATCTATCTTAAGTCCAAACATCCATAATCTATCTTAAGGTTGAATCTATCACATCAAATCTTTTTTTTTTTTAAATAAGATATTTTTAAATTTTTAAATTTTATTGGTGTCATCTTTTTTTTTTTTTTTTCAATTTAATTTATTAATGTTATTATCTGTAAATAACCTAGACACACCATGTGAAATTAATTAATCATAAAAATATTTGATATCCAGAAAGAAGATGGATCATTTTTGTGTGTATATTGCAACTCAACTTTGATAATGTTTATTGAGTCAAGAAAAATACTTAGAAATACCATTAATATTAATATTTTATTTTTAGTTTTGTAAAATATTATATTGGGTCATCATATACTCAAGTGAGTATTACAATCTCTTTCAATACTTGGCTATAGAATTCAATATGAAACTATTTTGTAATTATATACTATATGGAATAATTTTGTAAATGTATTTGTGCTTACCAAATTTAATATATAATTTTTTTTCAATTATGAAACAATTTTATATTTATTTGTATTTAATGTTAATTAATGTTTTTTAACAACATGATGCATGTAACACTTCTCACTTACTCACCTGGACTTTAGAAAGTGCCTCTTGACACAAAATATTTCTTAAAAACTTGAACTCAAAAAACATGATATATATAAAGCATATTACCCACTTAAGATTTATAAAGTACCTCTTGACACAAAAATAATTATAACAATAATTATCAAGAACTTCAACTCAAAAGACTTATTAAAATAACCTTTTTATTTTATGTTGTTTTTTTAAGCAACATGAGTTTTTTAAGCAACATGATATATGTGACACATCTGACTCACTTGAACTTTAGAAAGTGGCTATTGCACAAAAATATTTATTAAGAACTTCAACTAAAAAAACATGATATATGTAACCCATCTTACCCACTTAAGATTTATAAAGTACCTCTTGGCAAGAAAATACTTATTAGATAATTATAACTATAAATAATTATTAAGAAATTCAACTAACAATACTTATTAAAATAATTTTTTTCATCTCAACAATAAATTATACTAATCAGAATGGACCAAAGATCTTCAAACTCGACATGATAAATTATCCTAATAAGAATGGACCAAAGATCTTCAACCTGTATATGTGGAGAGCACAATATAAACCTCCAGTAGTGAAAACATAAATACATAAATAGCAGTTTCTTGACAGCATTAAAAAATAATAGCATCTCAAAACCATAATCACTCCTTCCCATAGAAATCAGTTAGTGACTTATGCCCATATTGCAAGGGAAGCCATCACTGTACCTGACTTATGCCCATATTGCAAGGGAAGCCATCACTGTACCTCCCATTAACAGGGCAATGTACGATACACACTGTAATTTAGGACTGCAATACATTTTCTTGCTGAGAAAATCCGTAGCAATTAGATCTACTAAAGACATATATATGAGTATTCCTGCAGATATAGAATCAAAAATACCCTCCAAAATGAGTGCTCTTGGTTCATTTGGGTTGGAAATAGAAGACACTCCAGTTCCAATGGCAATGCATGCAGGTGTTGTTATGGCGAATAAGCATGCCATAAAGAAAGCATATAGGGACTTAAAACTAGCCTGCAAAATTACAATGTCAAATGAATATAATTAGATATGATTATAAAATACAAGAAATATATCAAGAAAACTCTAGATATGTGAATTTCATTCTAGTAACCTGTGAAACACAGCCACCAAGTGCAAGTCCTTCAAAGAATTGATGGAAGGTCAAGGTTGCCACTAATGGTCTGATTATGCAGGGACTTTGTGAAACACCAAGTGAAAGACCAATGATCACAGAATGTGAGATGATCCCCATTTCAAGAACCTGCATTAAAAGATTGCATATTAGAAGTGGTAGAAAAACTTGGCATAAGAGGTTTAAATGATGAGAAGCTTTGATGAAGTCAATACTACAACAACACATTAGAGGAAGTCATAGTCACCTGGGAAACCACTGTATGTCTGATAGAGAAGTCATGCATAGATGGAGATGTATGTGCATGTGTTTCATCTGCACAGGAATCATGGCCATGGGGATGGTTATGATTATGAGATGCAACATGAGCATGTATGCCAACAATATGCATATGACCATCACCATGTAAGGCATCTTCGTTCTTCTGATTTGCATCTTCAGTAGATGAAGCATGGCCCAATTTTGGCCAAGACCTTTCCTCAATGGTGTCGCAAGCCATGGTATCAACCCTATCTTTTAACTGTTTTCTCTCATAGTATTGTGTGCTCACAAAATCAGCCAGAAGAGTGAATAAAACTGCCAACATTGCAATAAAATCGGCGAATGGAAATTTTAACCAAGGTGTTTCGGGCAAACAATCATCTGTAAGAGCCTCTTGAGCATCTGGTAACAAGTGAACAAAACCTGTTGCCAGAATAACTCCAGTTGCAAAAGCCTTGGAAAAAACAAAAATGATTCCATCCATCCTTACACATTTCAACCTCCTTGCCAAAAGAGGGAATGCCACTCCAAAAGCACTTGCTATGAGAATTATAAAAATTGCAACAGTCTTCATATGCAATGCAAGCTCCTCATTTCGACATCCACTGTCTGTGTGACTTCGACAATCAACGGTTCCCATTGATTTTAATGTCCCTGTTGTCAAAGAAATAAGTGTATAACAAAATCAGATCAATGCATCCGATGCATTTTTTACATCTCGCCTGCAGGTCATGCAGGTGATATGTGTCACCTTTATAATATTGAATAAAAAAATTAGTTAATATAAATTAAAAAAAATAGTTAATATAAAATAAAAATAAATATAATGCAGTGTTATAATTAAAAAAATAAAATATTAAATTTGGCAAATATAAATATAATTATGAAATAGATTACTATTAAATTTTTATAGTAATATAGTGAAGGTTTTGAATAGATTATAACACTCATTTTCTCACTTTATCATATGTTAGTCAAATTTAATACTTTATAAAACCAAATTTAATACTTTACAAAACCAACAAGAATAAAGTAACAATAATATTGAATAATATTGTTGGAAGGTATCTAGTCACTAAAATAAATGATCATTATAATAAAATAAATGAACTTAAATCAATCTTAACTTCAGATTTATCAAGTAGCTAAAAAGATCAAATCTTTTGAGATGTAAATCTTTTTTAAAATTTAAAACTTAAATTTACACATTTAATCCCTACATCTGATAAATTCAGAATAATATTAAATACAACATATAAACAAACATACTAATCTAAAAGTTGTTCTTAAAGCCTAATTAAATTCATAACAATAATCATCAACTAAAAGAATTTAACAAGTTGGTAAGCAAAAAATTATTGTAATTGTATACCACCCTTCATTTATCAAAATCATAATTCTAAGAAAAATAGATTTTACAACTTCTAAGTAATATCTAAGACTGTAATGAGAAAGCAAAAAAGATATAAGATTGAAATTTGTAATTTTGAAAGGAGCAACCAATAATCAATATGTCAAATAATCATTGGACAAATAATATCTCAGACCATGATTAACTAGTAAACATGACTTAATTAATATATTAAATATAACATCCCACATAACAATGATTTCAATAAAATTAAATAATTTTTATTAGCATTGTAATCAAAACTTTAAAACATATAATAATAAAATTTATAAGATTTTTAATTATAAAAATATTTTTTTTCTTAAAAGACATATTACACATATACATACATACATGATATTTCAATTACACACAATATTTTAATTTTATAATTTGTAAGTTATTTTGATAAAATATTTTTTGTGTTTACATCAAACATTTAACAAAAATTATTAAGCAAAAAGAAAAAAAAAATAACAAAAAAGTGAATGCTAATCATATAGGCACTTCCAAATTGGAGAAAAGGTAAAAATACTTTTAGAATGATTTGTTGTTACTTAAAGTAAGGAAAATTAGAAAAAAGTGTGAATACTAATCATATGTTCTTCTAAATTGAAGGGTTTCAAATACATTTTTATAATTAGGATTGTCTATTGTAATTAAAAGTTTATTAATTTAAATTAATGTGAAGAATTACCAACTATGTTATAAAGGAAAGATACGTTCTCATTTAATTTATATATTATTGTTTACATGTTCATACAAATGATTAATGATATTGTAAAAAACTATATGAAAAGTTATTGAAAGCAATACCAATCAACTATTTCTATAACATTCAACTATTTCTATAACATTTGGTCTCAAGAAGAAATTGATGATAAGGTTCACATTAATTTTTATAAAGATTGTTGCATTGATGCATGTGACAATTTCTTAAATGTGATTACTTACCATCAAATCTAGTAGACTATAGAGCTCATCTATGTCTTTACAATATACACAATATTGGCCAATTTTAAATTATTATGATAGAATAGCATTAAAGGAGTTTAAGAGTTATCCTCTTCTAAAAGCACCAGTAGCAAAGATAGAGGGAGTGATAATAAACAGTCAAACAATTGCCTTGTAATTTGAGCACTGGAACTATTTATTGACTCTCATACTTTTAGCATGAAATCCAACTAAAATAATTTTAAATTTAATGAAATTGTAAAATATCAAATTTTAATATTGTACAATTCAATAATAATACCAAAATTCAAAAATATTGTATTCATTACTCTACTAAAAACAATAATTTAGACAAAGATCATCTACCCAATAACAATGAAAAAATTAAAAACATAAATATTAATTTCATAAATATTAATGATCAAAATACTCAAATTATTTATAATTGATTTTTAGAGATTAAAAATTTCAATGTGATATAAAATTGGATTTTCTAATATCCTTTTTAAATATTAATAAAATCTCAAAAAAAATAAAGATAAAAGAAATGTAACAATGCTCTTTAAACACATGGTAGAAACAAACCCTGTCCCTTATGGTCATTGAGATTTTGCACGAATGTGTTCAGGATAATCCATAAAATGCCAACATAAGATTTGATAAAATAAAAATAAACATGGTTGTTGTAGTTTCTTCAGACCAAGGTTGTTTTTTTTTTTTTTTTTTTTTTTTTTTTTTTTAATTTTAGTTAAACTATAAAAGTTCAGTCGGTTTCTGAACCTTAACTTTAAACTGCATCCCTAAATTGGTTTTTAACTAATACACAACCCTCAATTGGGTACATGGATAACTCTGTACATTAAATTGGGTTCTGAGCTTTAATTTTAAACTGCAGTCCTGAATTGGTTTCTAACTAATACACAACCCTCAATTGGGTACATACATAATTCTGCACATTAAATTGCAACCCTCAATTGGGTACATACATAATTCTGCATATTAAATTGGGTTCTGAGTTTTAACTTTAAACTGCAACCCTAAATTGGCTTCTAACTAATACACAATTCTCAATTGGGTACATGGATAACTCTGGACATTAAATTGAGTTTTGAACCTTAATTTTAAACTGCAATCCTGAATTGGTTTCTAACTAATACACAACCCTCAATTGGGTACATACATAATTCTGCACATTAAATTGCAACCCTCAATTAGTAACATACATAATTCTGCATATTAAATTGGATTCTGAGCTTTAACTTTAAACTGCAGCCCTAAATTGGCTTCTAATTAATACACAATCCCCAATTAGGTACATGGATAACTCTGGACATTAAATTGAGTTCTGAGCCTTAACTTTAAACTGCAGCCCTGAATTGATTTCTAACTAATACACAACTTTCAATTGAGTAGATACATAATTCTGCAAATTAAATTGGGTTCTGAACCTTAACTTTAAACTGCAGCCCTGAATTGGCTTCTAAGAAGTACACAACCCTCAATTGGGTTCTGAGCCTTAACTTTAAACTGCAGCCCTGTGAATTGGCTTCTAACTAGTACACAACCCTCAATTGGGTATAGAGTACATAGATAACTCTGTACGTGAAAGCAGCCCTATACAAACCCAAATTGTAAGACAATACAAGGTAAAGAAAAGGACTAAATAAATCAGCACAACAGCCTGGATTCTGTAATGATTAAAAAACAGAGCTACAAATTTAATATAATCCCTCTCACAGTTCAGGTAAGAGCTTGTTCATATCGGTCTCAGGCAAAACCCATGTGACCGAAATATTTGAGTGCTGAACATATACACAAAAAACCTCAAACCTGCTGACAGAACTTCCTCAATGAAAAAACGCTGAGACATGACGAATTCAAACACAAATATCATCCTCAATGAAACAACGCTGAGACATGACGAATTGAAACAGAAATATCACAGAGAAGAACACATAACAAGCAAACCTTTTCGCCAAAGATCAAATAATAAGAAGTTATCAACGAAAGAATACCTGGAACGCCATCTCTATCAAACTGTTAGTCTTTTAAAGTCTTTCCCAATACGGACTCCGAATAGAAACCAATTCGATTTAAAATATTTATTCCAAATGGGTCGACAGCAGACAAGGCTAACTTGAGAAGAATTCCCGAAGAAAAGCATCTGTGTCGTATTATAGGCCTAAGACCTCAAGGCTAGAGTACAGTATATTGTTATCCAACTCTAAGCAACACAAAACAGTAATTGTTTGTAGCTTACACAGCCAAAACTAATCAGAGATTTACAGTGAAGAAAAACAAAAACACCCTGTAAAACCTGGGGATTTTTTCAATAAAACGAATTCTACTGCAAACGGGATTCAAAGGGGCAAGAGCCATCCACATACAGCATTCATCATCTTCGTTTTACTTCATGAAATTAACATAAACAAGTGCATAATCATACGTACTGAATGTATAATCTTAGATAATCATACGTACTCAATGTAAATTGTGAGTATACCTTGAAATTAAATGCATGAGAAATTTTTGGGTCGTTCCGGAGGAGAGGAGAACAGGCCTCCTGGCTCAGTCGGTCGATGGCCCACATCGCCATATCTTCGACATGGAGCCTTGTAGGTGTGAGATTAGTTTGTGGCCGTTCGATCGCGGCCAAAGGGCGGCGATACGAAACTGCCCTGGGTGAGGAGGAAAGTGTTCACAGAGTCCGTTGGTTTTTTTATTTTATTTTTTTTAATTAAAGGTTTTGGTTAGTTGTTTTATGGAATGATTTTTTTTAGTTTGAATTGGGCTATATAAATTTATAGGAATCATTTTTTGTTGTTCAAAATTCATTTTTAAATGTAGAAATGGATTCAATGTTTCTAGCCGGATTTGAGACAAATATCTTTTTTTTTTTTTTCCTTTTTTAATATCAAAAATAAAATTTGGTTAAGTGTGACTAGGATGAAGTAAATGATTTTTTGTGGAAGTAAATAATTTTTTGTTGGGTCATTACCAAAAAATATATTTGTTAGTAATTTATGGGAAATGAATAGAGGTGGAGAGGATGACAATCATTCCTCCCAAGTATCAGAATTTGAACTTAAATTGACCAAGACTCTTTTATGTACAATGAAGTACTCTTTTATGTACAATGATGTATAGACTCTTTTATGTACAATGATGAAATTGTGGAACACAAAAACCAATGAAAAATGAAAAATGAAATGAATGGTGAGAAAAATAGCAAGTTTAGTGAAATTGATAAATAGTTGTCTATTTTAGGTATAAAGTGACGAGCATAATCTAGTGGAGATGAAATTGATCAGAAAAGTCTATGGGATGTTTAGGATGTTCATGAATTGAGGGAAACATTTAGAAGTTAAATTTCGTCCATGGTCTAATTTTCCATGCTCTAGACTTTTATGCCTTTGTTTGTTTGATTTGATTGCTAAAGTTTACAGAAGTATACATACCCTATCTCCTTAATGATTTGAACATGTGACCTCCAAGGAAGAAACACGCCTTCGTTAGTAATTTATGGGAAATGAATAGAGGTGGAGAGGATGACAATCATTCCTCCCAAGTATTAGAATTTGAACTTAAATTGACCAAGACTCTTTTATGTACAATGAAGTACTCTTTTATGTACAATGATGTATAGATTCTTTTATGTACAATGATGAAATTGTGGAACACAAAAACCAATGAAAAATGAAAAATAAAATGAATGGTGAGAAAAATATCAAGTTTAGTGAAATTGATAAGTAGTTGTCTATTTTAGGTATAAAGTGACTAGCATATTCTAGTGGAGATGAAATTGATCAGAAAAGTCTATAGGATGTTTAGGATGTTCATGAATTGAGGGAAATATTTAAAGTTAAATTTCGTCCATGGTTTAATTTTCCATGCTCTAGAATTTTATGCCCTTGTTTGTTTGATTTGATTGCTAAAGTTTACAGAGGTATACATACCCTATCTCCCTAATGATTTGAACATGTGACCTCCAAGGAAGAAACACACCTTCTTAACCAGTAAGCCCACTCAAATTGTATAATTTCCTTAAAAATTTCAATATTTTTACAAAAATATTACCATACATTCCCTATTCATAATGATGAAAATAATAATCCACAAAATTTACTCACAAACAAAATGGAATAATACAAATTCAATAATACTCAAATCAACACAGTCCAAAAAAAAATAAAAAAAATTGTAACTATGTTCAAATCAACACACTCACTATGGTCAAATCAACACAGTCCAACTTTACTTTGTTTTATGTAGACAAAATATAAAATTTAATCAACTCAATATTAGGAGATCATGGTTTTGATATTAAGATTAATAGTGGAAGGGAAGAATGCATTCAACCTTGCCTTTTGCGAGATTCCGGTTGGTTTTAAGTGGAAGGGAATATTAAGGTGCCCAACTTGCCCTTTGCATACAAAATATAAGATGCAAAACTTTAGTTTTATATTATGGTGGAAGGGAGTCATGGTAGGTTTTAAGTGGAAGGGAATATTAAGGTTCTCAACTTTGATTTTGACTTAAGATTTTTGATGCTCAAATTTAATAATATGCAGCCATCTGGTAGGTTGAATTTGTTAATTAAAATTTGATTTTTTTTTTATATATAATTCATTAATTTTTCTTCATTCTTTTCATGGCTCATCCTCAATATTCTCATTCATCCATGGGAAGGCAAAGAAATGCATATTTGCTTTTCTAATAAATCAGAATGTGTGGGTGGTGTTACAAGTCTACATATTCTATATTCTATCATATACTTTTACACTTTTTCAAAAGAAGAGTACAAAAGTACATGAGAATAATAATGTTCGATAATAATTTTTTAAATAGAACAATTAACTTATTAAGAAAATTGTAAAGCTTAGTATTGATTTAAAAAATATATATATATATATATTAAACATGGAATTTAAATACTTAATAATGATATTTTAAAGATACTGTTCAACTATTTATAACAAACATGGAAATTATAATACTCAATAATGATCTTGTAAAGAGATTGATGGAATATTTATAACAATCATGTCATCTACGAACTCACATATAATTTCTTTCATAGTTGTTGGATTTGTGAACATTTCCAAAGAAGGGTACACAATTATTAGGATATTGAAAATGGATCTTGACCAAGAGATAACATGGGGTTTTCTTTTTACAAGTTTGACCTTAAACATGCAACAAAGATGTATGAAGCATATTTGAAATAATTAAGTTTACAAGTATGTTAAGTGAAGTGAGCTCAACACACATAAGCATGACATAGAATATCGTGGCATAAATGCATGTGATGGATGTTGTAGCATAGGTATAAGAGAATAGAGCGGGTTGTAGTTTATGCATAGATAAATGAAGAACGTGACACTTTAGAGTAATATGTGTGAGTGTTACATAAGATAAAACTTTAACCTATGATTAGGGTGAAATCACAACAATTTTTTTTTTAAGTTAAAAGGAGTAGAGCTTGTTGTATTAAGTTTTCAAAAAAAAGGTTAAACCATAAACACCATGTTTGTTAGTTGTCTTGTCGTGTAAGAGGAAATCGAGATAGATGGCTATCTATGCAATCCATGAGGGAGGTAGATTGGCTACCATTTGTCTTTCCCGAAGGAAACCAAGACGACTGGCAACCATTAGTCTGAGAACAAGCTTTGAGTCTTAGAGTTACAATATAATGGCGTTTAGCCTTGCCTAGTCTGAGGAAAACAGAGAAAAAGACTTAAACTATTAACTGTGACATTTTACCCGATGGCCTCGCCTTCATCCACGTCACCCTCACAATCCTTGGTGGCTGTCAGCATGAAGGTCTGTGCACATGTCGGGCAGCGCTTTCCTGGCAGTGTATTGGAGTAGGCCTCGTAGAGCAGGTCTAATCATTGGCTTACTAGACTGGTTTGGTGGATTAGGTCCTCCA
>CBVK0103280285.1:0-34811 GCA_900067695.1 Picea abies
CATGCATTCATGCATGAAGCAAGGATTAGGAGGGAGCTAATCCTAAATTATATGATCCATTCAAGATGATGAATTATCTATCCATGGAAGTAACCATGAAAAAGAAACATGTGTTCAGTGTGACCTTAGAAGAAGTCTTCTTTGAAAAGAAGCCTTAAAGTATCTCTAGTTGTCCATTGACATCCATGATTGTATGATGAAAGGAAGAAGTTGGAATCTTCAGGGCATGGAATCTATAGAAAAATCCATGGACTTAAGAGCTAAATAAAAACATAAGGATAGACATGAAGATTCCAAAAGAGAAAGAAAAAATAGAACAACCAGTCATTGTATTGAGAATCACAAGACTACCATCTTGACCTGAAGTCACTAATAGAAATCAAGCAGAGGAAATGAAATTTGTGATGAAGAACAATGTATGGAAGACTTATGAATGTAAGCATTTTGAGATCCAAAAATAGAGGTTTCTCCTAGATGGAGGGAGAAGACTATGATGATTTCTTGTTTAGTAAACCAGGCATACCTCTTCATGAGCCATTATATCATCCACAATATCCATGGGTTGGAGTTTACATCAGATGAATGCAAAGATTGTTCTCCAGAATAATTGAACAAAGAATTTATGTAGAACAACCTCAAGGATTTGAGGTATATTGGGAAGAGACTCTTGTATGCAGATGGAAGAAGGTTTTGTATGGATTCAAACAACTTGGTGCAAAGGATCCAGTGCACAACAAAAGCGTGGTGAAAAATCTCTTATAACAAAGATACTGTATCAGAATGGTTACTCATAACTCAAGGATGATGGATCAACAATCCATGACAAAGCTCTCATGATGGCAAAATAAGTACCACTTAGATATGTTCCAAGTTTTACCCTTGCCACGATGTTATGAGCTACCAGGAAACAAAAGCGTTGAATTCAACTATGATGATCAAAGCTATATACTAGTGTTCTAGAAAGACCGGAGTACATTGAGATCAAGCATTACATTCTCCGTGATAAATTCCAAAAAGGAGAAGTGGTTCTCCAATATATATCTTCACAGATGAGCAGATAAGAAAACATTTTGGTAAAGCCTCCTATTCAAGATGAAAGAGTTTGTGTACTGAAGCTAGAGAGCGTGGAGATGAATTCCTTATTGAAAAAGGAAGAGATGACTCCCAGGTTGGGAGGGAGCACTGATGTGTTATTGATTTATGGAAAATCATTTTTCAGTTCGAAAAATGGTCCAGGATGAGAAGTTCCTTTCCATTTCGGAAAGTGGTTTTAGATTTCTGACAGACATGCATTTTCCAGTTCGAAAAATGGTCAAGATTGAACGATCATTTTAGTAATGAAAATAGTTCGATGGATTACTGATGTACCATAGAAACTGATTCCCCTTGTGGTTAACATAGGGAATGGTCGAGGACAATCTCTCTTCTTGACGATCACTCTCAGTAGTGGTTAAGAAGACTGGTCTGCCTCGCCAGACAATCATTCTTTTGAAGCTCACAGTTGTGAGAAGTTTCGAAGAATGGTCTGTTTTGGAGAGTGGTGCATGACAGTCATTTCCTTATGAAATGGCCCTAACATTCATTCCCTAGGGAAGATTCATTCTCTCCAGGTTTCACTTTGTTTAGTGCCGTAGGAATGGCCCATATAGGTGAATAGTCTAGGTTCAACAATTAGGGACAGACATTCCTTAGGGTAGACTCACTCTCTCGAAGTTTCACTTTGTTTAGTGTCAGAGGAATGGATCGGATAAGTGAATGGTCCAAGCTCAAAAATCAGAACAATTATTCTTCCTTGCTTGAGAAGAATAGTCCAGACAACTCATCATTAATGGTTTATCTTCTGAGGGCAGATGCTCTTCCAGATCTCACAGATGTGAGTGGAAGAATGGTCCAAATGTTTTAGTTTATATCATAACAATGTTTTATGTGAAGATTGATATAAGATGATATGATTGTTATGGATATTGTATGTCTCTAGAAAGAAGATATATACGACTATGGTGGATGTGTTCCACTGATTGTGACTTTATGTCACTAATCAAGTATCTGTGTGCTACTTGGTGTGGCAGTGTACCACTGGATTGTAGTTGTGTACTACTATGGATAGACACAGTTGTGTTCTATTGAATGACATTGTTCTGATTTCCTTGAAAACTATGAGTAATGTTGGAAATGATTATCAGCTAGATGGATGATCAATGAACAGAGATTCCCTACATGGAAAATGGTCCAGGACATTTATTCTTCTAGGACATATGACCGGATTAGAAGAATGGTTCTTGTGTCACTTTGTGGAGTGAGTGAATTATCTAGCATCATTTTTGATTACTCAGATGAAGTATGGTTTCAAGAGATGATGAGGTTGATGACACTAATAGTGATGATGGTGATCATGATCTAATCATGAGATAGTCTATAAGACTATGTTGATGCTACCAGTTGAATGGTATGTTTGTGCTCAAGATCATTACCTTCAATACCTCCCTAGCTAGGAGGGAGTGTTGATATTATGGTAGCTGCGGGAGGTATTTACTTCCACGTGTAAACCTGATGAGAACATAATATTCCAGGAAGTAAGAAGAAACCCTAACTAGTTGGATAATAACCCTAGAAGACAAGTCGGCTCAAGAGAATGACTTGTATTAGGTTATTAGCCTCCAAGAGAAGAAGTCGGCTAAAGGAAATATTATATACTAAATAATTAGTACCCAGAATGAGAAGTCAGCCCAGTAGTCTACCAGAAATACTATAAATATAGGTGACCAGTCTTAATTCTAGCCAGGATTCTAAGAACTATAGAAGAAACACTTGTGCGCATTGCAGTTGGCTAGTTTGTGTGCAAGTTTGGAGGAGAGATGTCATTGCAGCTGCTACAACTAGTAGATTTTGGTTTTGGCCTGGACTCTCTCTTGGTTATGGTTTGGACTCTCTGATCATCTCTTGTTACTCCTATTTGGTGCGCTATCCTTGGAGAGAGGTGTGCTATATTGTTTGGCTGTCTTACCTAGGGTTTTCTTCCATAATGATTCTCTGTCAAGGTTAAGGTGCTCGGGGGTGGCTTCAGCCTATGGTTGGGTGACAATAGTGATATTGTCTATGGTTAAACGAGCACATCCATTATATTATAAGACTTTCGATACCACCTCCATAGGGGTTCTAACATCTTCAACATCCGATAGAATCTGAATCACAAATTCTAGCGATATACCTCAAAACCATTTCAAGTCTCCTGTGGTTGACACACAAACCCAGGTAAAAGAGAATATAATTTCAATACCCTCCCATCAAAGTGCACTTCAACTTGATTGTTGATGACATCTGATGAGATGACCTCAACTGGCCCCACCTATCACCATAACCATGCCCCTGCTATGTCGACACACAAACCCAAGTCAAATAAGGAATATTCTTCGATCCCTTTCCTTTGAAGTGCAAATAAACCATGAGATTTCTCTAGTCCGATGGAAGAGACTCCAATAACCATTTTTTGAATTAAAGCCTCTGCTTTGACGTCGATACACATATTTGGACGATCTTCCTTCTTAAATAGAATTAATGGTGGAGATCACATTTGGGTTATGAAACAATCCTCACACATGGGTGATTTATTACACATTTAGAGTGATTTAATACTTATTAAGGGACCTTAAACCGTCATTTTTCTCTCTATATTCCTTTGTAATTTGGTAAAGCACTCTACCTCACTCTATTTAGCTTTATATTTATATGAAATTGGTTGTTTCGACTGAATTGTAAGTGTTAGACTTTTCTAACACTATTTTTCTCCTTACAACTACATTATTCTTCGGAGATTAACTCATGTTTTGACTTCAGTGATACAAGACACAGACAACATTTCATTATGGCAAGATAGAATACTAGGAGACCCAAGGGCTCTGTTTACTTTCAATCAACCTCTACACATGAAGATTATTCTCGCCAACCATAGGTTCTGGTAACATACACTACCCATCGCACTAACAAATACCAAAGCCTCAGATACGATGAGATCTACATGGTTTTTAACACTGGATATTTTCCTCTAGAAGATGAAAACATGAAGATATATCAAAACATACAGAAAATCGACATTCATCTAGTTTCTTCTCGACCACCCCGTTTTCCTTACAACGAAGCATCCTAGTGGTGTTTTAAGCAGTTCAACCCAAATACTGCAACCATCATAAGCAAACACGGGAGGCAAGCAACATCCTTAACACCTAAAGACATCAACAAAAGATATCACTTACCCACACCTGCATTCACTCTCAATGATCCTTTCTTTAAATGTTTCTCTCAAAGAAACAAAGGCCCAACTAAGTTGATGAAACACTGGTGGGTGGATGAAGACAAGACACTCAAGCAGGGATAAAAGTTTGTCCCCACACATGAATTCAAAGCACCATAAAAATTGTTGGTCACTATGTTGAATCGGTTGTGTGGTGAGGAAAAAATCACACACTTTCAAACAGATTGGATACCATTGGCCCATACCATCTTTAAAATATGACAAGTGTTCAATTGGGAAGATATATTAGATTTCAACATGTGCCTACACATGAAAAGCATACCAATTATGAGGAAGCCTTGTTTATATATGCCAGCCTACTTGTTTGATGCCATGTGTTCCTCTGTACAATTTATTGATCTAGGGTGGAACTGGGACCGATACCAACCCCCTCTACATGTGTATTGCTCTGAATTATGGAGCATAAATTACAAAAGAATTTTTTATGACATTGGTAACTACTTCCTTGTCCCTCTATATACTATACATTTTGGCTTTCCTAGGCACAAAAATTCCATCGAAGCCTGAACTCGAATGAAAGGGGTGGTAGACCGATATCTAGGAAACTTCTATTCATACATTAGGGTGTATGGTTCCACTGGGGCCCCACATATTTTACCTTGATTTGTCCTAGACCATCTCCTAATGAGAGAAATTTCCTATAAGAACAAGGGTCACGTCTCTTCTCATGAGTAGTAGGAAAAAAATGTGGCCTATGTTTCCTATGCACATAGAGAATTACACCATTTCCAATGGTGGTCATGCTAGAAAGGAGGTAGAATCCCTACAAGATGTATGCCTATGCATTGGAGAGCCAAAAGGTCATGACCCACATGAACTTGTTGTTGTCCATATCACATATGTAGGTCTCACCCATCCTAACATATATGTAGTTGATTTTGAGGAAGACAGACTCAAAGGGGTTCTTTTCTATGAAGAATGTTTACAGAAACTACCTAATGATGCTTCCAAGAAGGAGCTGGAACCAGAGTAGGAAGAAATGAAAATGATTACAATTGAAAAATTTCAAAGATTCCCGCAAGAGTAACACAAAAAATTGAACACCAAAGAACAAGAAATAATAAAGAATGTAGAAAAGTTAGAGAAAAAACAACTACAAGCTAAGGAAGAGTACTGGGAAAAACTAGCTGAGGAAAGAACCCAAAGGGAAAATGATTTCAAAGCAAAAGAAAAATTGAAACAACAAAAATTACAAGAGTTTACCAAGAACCCAAGCATTCCTTCTATGCCCAATCTGGGCAATGTGAACATTCCACCTTAGGAATACGTTCCTCTAAATTCCATCCCAGGTGATTCTACCTTCTCTTCGCAAGTTCTGAATTTTGAAGGGATTGTAGTGGCCATTGAAAATTATTATGATGACATAAAAAAAATCATTGAGAAGAGATCAAACAACAAAAAAATGGGAGAATCCACCAAGTATAGATCATCTACCGGAAGAGTTTTGGAGTGGAAATATAGGCATGAACTAGAATAAAATGTTGTTCAAGCGACTTCTACCCTCTATGCCTTTGTAGGATCGAATGCCTCATCTATCCTCAAGGTAACCAATGCCTTAATCAAAACCCATAACATAATTACAGAATTGTAGGCACAATTGAAGACCGTGAATGACAATGTCACTGTGGAATTCGAAGAAGCCACAAGAGTGGATGCAACCCTCAACACATAAAATTTGAATACAACATTGCAAATGCAAAGGGATTACATGAATGCAGAGTATGAAATAAGGGCACCAACCCAACGAGATACCCATGTTGGAGAAATAGATTGTGTGAAACTGAAATTTGGTGATGAAATAGAGTGACTAAAAAAGAAACACACTAGAGAAGCTACCAATATGCAAACCGTATTAGCTCAATCTAAGGGGCTCATGGAGAAACATTTTTTCCATATTCTAGGGTTAGTGAAAGAAAAGAAAAAACTCGAAAAGGCTCTAAAAAGAGAAATACCTCACTTCTTGTTGTGAAAACTATTAAATCCAAGGCATTGGAGCTAAACGAGAAACTCAAATCCGAGCAAAAAGAATTATTATGTCTTCTCAATGATATGCAGGATGACCAATGTGATTAGTTAAGGCCATAGGAAAAAATAATGAAAATTCAAGGACAATATCAGGAGGTGAATGATTCCTTTGATCAAATTCTCAGATGGAAAGAATTGTATGAAACACTCCTGACTACACTACTCCTATATACTAGGAAGGAAAAAATCAGGAATCAAGTTTTCTTCGACACATGGAAATATTTCTTGAAATATATTTAGAGTGTCCAAGAAGTAGCAACTAATTTCTGCTAGAAGTTGTGGAGTAGATCAGATGATCTCATGGGATAATTTGAAATGAAATTGATTCCCCCCATCAATGAGACAACACCTGCCACAGTGAGGCGAGCTGAAGTGGAAGAATGCAGGTGAATTACTAAGGTAAACATTGAGAAGTTAACTCAAGTGAAAAAATAATTCCTTGAAGAACACCTGTTGAAGCCTTCCAGGCTCATTAGCATGACCCAACACTTTGTGAAATGCACCACACAAGAGTTTCATCAAGAAGTGTCCACTAAGGTGTGTGATGGGGAACTGGTCATTAAAAAAATGAAATCAAGAAAGCTAGAGGCCATAATGAAGAATTATTCCCTATGGGAAGAATATCAAGACCAGATGCAGGGACATAACATCTTGGGATGGAAGAACCTTTGTAACTGCTCCAGATGTTTCGTTCCTTATGATTTGTAATTTTAGTTTTTGATGAGGCATATGAAGAGTCATTTTTGGAAAGCTTCCCTAGGCTCATGATGGGGCCATGAGAATGTAAATAGTCACTCCTAAATTATAAAAGAGGAAGATTTTCCATGAAAAATAAGCTTTTGGTTTTTGGATGTAGCTGAATAGTACTATTACTGCAAGTGGATTTAAACTAGAGACATTTTGGAAGATCTTGGTGTTAATGTGTATGAATGAGATTTTTCTACTGATGCATGTTGATTTATGTAATATCTGAACTTTGGTTTTATGATTCAGTTTTAGACTAATTTTCATATTCTTACAGTTGCCATGATTTTCCTTGTAAGCACAACAAACAATATGATTAGTTGGTGAATCAATTAGTTGTATATAAC
This sequence comes from Picea abies, assembly GCA_900067695.1. Classification (NCBI taxonomy): domain Eukaryota; kingdom Viridiplantae; phylum Streptophyta; class Pinopsida; order Pinales; family Pinaceae; genus Picea; species Picea abies. Next base: position 7,426 of record CBVK0103280285.1, read on the forward strand.
TTATTATAATATTGAGTCTTCATGTTTCTTTCCTTGATGAATTATTTCCGTGCAAGTGACACAAATTTCTAACTGCAGTTACCTTTTAGTTTTATTCTGATCAGGATAGGATAGATATAATAGTATAGAGTATGATTGCATCTTAGGACTGCAGTGAACCATTTTAGTTTAGAATTAGTTCATTAGAGTTTAAAGTCATCTAAGAACCTTCAGTTCTCATATTAATATTTAGATAGTAAATTAGTTAGATTGGTAAGCATTCCATAATCTGGTCAGAAACACCATTCCAAACGAGAGTGTGTCTAATTGGGACCTGCCATTTTGAATTTTCCCTCATCTATTTGAACGGGTCATTATGGTTCGTCAACGGAAATGACGCTAGAAGGAGGGCCATAGAATGTAATGGTCGCAAACAAAATAAAAATCCCTTCCCATTCTATTATGCAAGTAAGAGCTTCCTTACCCAGTGATTCCCATGAAATTTGTTTTAAGCATACTCCCCCTCCCACGTCTTACACTGTGAACACACTCGCTAAGGCCAATAGTCAACACCTTTTCACTCATCCTGAGTCCACTTTCTCCTCCCCACAACCTCGCATATTAACACTTCCATAGGTGGATACCATCCTTAGGTAGTCCCAAGAGTGAGTGAACCATGCCCTAACTAGATAATTGAATAGACAGATGGGACAACTCCCCATTGAATATTTGTTACTTCCAATTTGGGATAATCCTCAAAACCAAGATTTTGTGGGAGGTTTACTAACAACTTGGAAGGGACATGACTACATTTTTGTGATAGATGGCATGTTCAACAAGATGTGCATTCTTATGCCTTTTAAAAATACCATCATAGGACAAGATGAAGAAAACATGTTCTTTTAATAGGTTTGGGTGCACTTTGTGATCCCAAGGAGCATCATCTCAAACTAAGTTACCATGTTTCTCAGTGCCCTTTTGGACTACACTTTGGAAAAATATGGACATAAATTTGAAGAGATCTAAAACATTCCATTGATAAATAGATGGGTAGACAGAAGTATTCAACATGATTTTGGTATAAATTTTGAGGGGTTACAATCAGAAGCATCCAAAGACATAGAACGAAAATATGATCTGCATTCAACACTCTTATAATAGAGTAGTCCATACTTCTATTGGTAAGTCCCCTTTTGAATATTTATTTGGATATTTTCCACCTTCACCCTTGGATATTGTATATGGACAACAAGGAGGAGAGAGGGAAGACATCACAAGAGAAGTTTTGAAAGAAGATAAATTTGTTGAAAATATTAGACATATTTTTTTGCAAGTAAAGGAGATACTGAATAAATCATAGCAAAGGTATAAGGACACACATGATCAACAAGGAACCAAGAAGGCATTCAAAGTGGGAAACAAAGTTTGGTTATATCTTAACAAGGAAAAACTATAGAGTCCTGGTAATAATATCAAGATCTACACTATGGCCCTTTTGAGGTATTGGAGAAGGTGGGAGATAGATAATGCATATAGACTCAGTCTACCCCCGTACATGCACATTTACTCAATAGTGTTGGAAACTTGGTTTTCATTGATGTCAACCCAAGAAGAAGCCTTGAAGTAGGTTGAGAATCCCCTAGAAGTGGTGGGTTTATTTGAAGGAGTCTCCAAAGTGGTCCATTTATGGCGTAGCTCTGAGAATGTCCCTCATGGGAAGACACTTTGAAGAATCCTACAAGAAGCTCTAGTTGATAAGAAAATAAGTTGCATTGTATGGTCAAAAATCCCTAAAAATATGATTAGGAAGCCCCAAAGGTGTGGTCATGAATCCCTAAGTTGATTGAATAAAATGATTGTGAAGGACATCGCAAATTCATGAAAATCATCCATAGATTGATACTCCTCATCGATTTGTTTCAAACGGTAGGTGGCACACCATGTGGTTTCTAATGGTTGCAAAGATATTCCTTCTTAAAGATGATCATGTAAGGTATGGTCAAAAATCCCTAAAGAATCCCCTGAAGTGTGGTAACAAAACCCAGGATGTAAAGGAATGAAGTCCCCAAAGTTGGCCCTAATTGTACAATGAAACAAATATGAAATTAAGTGTACAAGGACAATTCAACCCTACAAGAGAAATTAAAGCTAAAATAAAATTTTCCCCTAAAAAGTGTTGCAAACAAGAATTTATATGTCACCGCTAAAGTTAAGTAAAGGAAGCTCCTAAAAGGATATAAATACACATTAAGAACCTCTAATTTTAATCATTCAATATTGTGATATATTAGTACAAGCTTGGAAGTGAATTTCATAGGGAAGATGAAGTGAAGAAGGGTGAAATTCCAAGGAAAGATGAAGTCTTGTGATGATGTGTTCTAAGGTATGTTCTTTAAAGGTCATCTTGAAATTTTCTCTAGAACTATTTTTATATAATCATTCATATAGATAAACTTGGAGGCTATTGAGAATACATATCAAGGTACATGTCATAGGAATTTCATATTATGGTTCATTTTACTTTTGGATATACACTCTATGGAAGAAAGGGTTTTTGACTAGTCTTGTGACTAGTCTCAAACCGGTGTTATGGGTAAAACAATCATACGTATTCATATAGGATCCAAATTATGTGAGACTATTTGAATTGGAAACAGTGCATTCCGTAGTAGTTTGTGTGTGAGCTTCATAATCATATATAAAATATTGAGCGAGTGGAATGTTGTACAAGTTCGCTCTCCAAAATAGGCAAAAATTTAGGAAGGTCTTCCATTTTCGTTATATCTCTTTTTAAATGACGAATCTAGGAGAAAAACATGGAGGAATTTTAGATAAGATTGGATACAAGTTTAAGACCTTGATTCATTACATGTATGGAGTTATACTTGTTGGAAGTTATGGTTTGCGGCTAATCCATAAACTAGTCCCAAATAGGTGTTTGAAATATATTTAAGAAGTTATGTTGGGGTTTATATGTGGACCCGATTGGACCTAGGATCCTTATTTGGAATCCGTTTCTATGTGGACCAAGCTTTGATGTATCAATGATAGTGACAGAAACAATCACAGTGACAATGATAGTCTATATGGCCCATTTTCTATGCAGACCCAGTTTGATGATGATGATGTATCAATGATAGTGACAGAGACAACGATATAACTTATCTTCAATTACAGTGACCCTTGAGCATATTGACGTCATCATTTGGTGTAGTTTTGTGTGAGGGATTTGAAGCATATTATTTGAGTACCTAGAGTTGATATTGGACCAGACCATATTGTGAGAATAATTTTAAAACGGTCTGGTAGGGTGGCGCAAGGTGGGAGATCAAGGCATCATTTAGCTTGGTTCCTGAAAAAAAAGGGTGGTTGGGTGGTGCATGGGAATATTAGTGTCTTCAGATAGCAGGTTGATTATTGTAGGAGATTTTCATCTTCCTTTGATTTGGTGCTCAAAAAACTAGGGGGTTGGTGCCTCCTTCCAATCAGTGTTGGTAAATCATGGAGTTGGAGCCTTCACCTGAAGAGAAGACTTTCTACCTCCAAGCATCAAATTAGCTTCAATCATTATGAAGTAAACAATAGAAGAGAAGATCATGATCAACTAGGGCATGAATTCAAAAGAACCACATCACAAAGAGGATCATTTGCTTCCAGGTTTCAAATTTTCTTTTCTGGTTATTGTTTTACTTGTAATGACTTGGGACATAAAGTTGTAGATTGCAGAGCATATGGAAGAAATGATCAAGAAAGAGATTTTTATGTGCCCCCCTACAATATTGAATGTTACAAATTCCACAACTATGGACACATAACTCGTGATTGTAGAAGAATGATGGAGTCTTTCTTGAGGGAAAACATTGATATCAGATACAAGAAGGTTTGGAGAAGAAAGAAAAAACAAGAAGAATAGGTGAATGAAGAACTCCTAGAGATCATACTCATAGGAATTAAAGAGTTGTGAAATCATGATGAATCTATAGGAAAAGAGGAATATTTCAATATTCAAAAGGATGATCACGTAGTAGAGTAGGTTTATATATTTTTATAAGAAATCTAGCTTGGAGACTCCCAATTATGTGAATATTGAAGAGGGCAAGTCTAAGCAATAGCTTTTATATATTGGAGAACTATATTTTGGGTAGTATGACATGCTTTCATATTTTGGGAAGGAATATTATGAATGGTCCAATGACAGAGGTGAAAAATTTCTCGTGATTGATTGGTTGATTAATGATCATTTTTTGGAACACATCTCCATGAAGGTATCAAGGGGTTAGATTGAAGTTATAAGGAATATCGTTAGCACACTTTTGAGGCAGAGATTCATGATTGTATATATTATTCCAAGCATGTATTCAAACAAGGATATATTCATTACATATTTGATAATGTATACTTGTTGTAGACTTGTAGAATTTGGTTTGAAGATAGAGTAGACTAATGGACATATTTGATTCATCTTGAGAAGATGGAAAATATGGTGACCAATTGCAGTAGATTTGGAGAAGTCTTCAGAATAGTAAAGTGGAAAATTATTCATCATTATGTGCAGTTGAGTAACAAATTCATGGATGGTTTTGTGACACTTGGACATAGATGAATTCATGAGATAATTGGCATGTCTAAAAGACAATACTTGATGTGAATCATAGAATATACATAACAATGGATGAAAGCATGAGATCAAGAGGAATTGCATAAAGACTCATTGTCACTATCGTTAAGAGAAGTCTTCAGAATAGTAAAGTGGAAAATTATTCATCATTATGTGCAGTTGAGTAACAGAGTCATGGATGGTTTTGTGACACTTGGACATAGATGAATTCATGAGATAAGTGACATGTCTAAACGACAATACTTGATGTGAATCATAGAATATACATGACAACAGATGAAAGCATGAGATCAAGAGGAATTTCATAAAGACTCATTGTCACTATCGTTAAGAGAAGTGTTTAGTAAAGCATATGACTCATAAAAGAATCATATTGATAGGTGGAACCAGCTAGTCACGGGAAGGCAAGTCGTGAGAGGCACAAAAAGATAGGGGAGAGAAACCGTCAGGAGGATATTGTTGAATGGTGTTGTAATTTATGTCAAATTCATTCATTGGTGATAATGTCATTGATCTGAAATCAATGAAGAAGACAAGACATGAAGAACACATCCTCCTTGGAAGTAGTGTAGAAGAGACGACCAGTCACCTGAAGCTCATCGAAAACATAACAAACCATGAATACTTAAAGTCAAGTGATGAAGGAACCTTGACATGAGCACTTTTATTATACGTTACTAGATTATAATTGAAATAAGTACCAATGGACAAGAAGCTTCAGAAGATATGAAAGGAAACATATGAAAGAATCCCCACATTGATCCACATGAAAGGGAGAAAAATTGTCAGGGGGAGTTACCCTTTTCCATTGATGTCAAAGGTGGAGAGAAAGCTCAAAAGCATGAAGATAGGGGGAGAAATGGTCATAGGGGGAGTATGGTCATTGCCATCAATTCCAAAGTGGTATATTGTTGGAAACATGGTTGTCATTGATGCCAACCCTCGAAGAATCCCTGAAGCAGATCCATAAGCCCCTAGAAGTGATGGATTTATTTAAAGGATTTTATAAAGTGGTATCCTTATGGCGTAGCTCTAGTCATGGTCCTCATGGGAAGAGATTTTGAATAATCATACAAGAATCTCTAGTTGTTAAGAAAACAAGTTACAATGTATGGTCAAAAAGCCCTGGAAATATGGTTAGGAAGCCCCAAAGGTGTGGTCACGAAGCCCAAAGTTTATTGAAGAAAATGAGTATGAATGAAATAAAAAATGCATACAAATCCTCCATGGGTTGATATTCCTCATCAATCCATTTCAAATGGCTCCACATGGTTCCTCATGGTTGAGGAGATATGACTTCTTAGAGATGATCATGTAAGGTATGGTGAGGAAGCCCTAAAGAAGCCCCAGAAGTGTGATAACGAAACCCCAGAAGTAAATAAATAAAGTTTCCAAATTTGTCCCTAATTGTACGATGAACTAAAGATGAAATTAAGTGTACAAGGACAATTCAACACTACAAGAGAAATTAAAATTAAAATAAAATTTACCCCTAAAAAGTGTTGCAAACAAGAAGTTATAGGTCGGCCCTAAAGTTAAGTAAAGGAAGTGCTTGGTAGGGTATAAATACACATTAAGAACCTATCATTTTCATCATTCAATCTTGTGATCTCTTAGAAAAATCTTGGAAGTGAATTTCAGACAGAAGATGAAGTGAAGAAGGGAGAAATTCCAAAGGAAGATGAAGTCTTGTGATTATGTGTTCTAAGGAATGTTCTTTAAAGCTTATCTTGGAATTTTCTCTATAACTTGTTTTCTAGAATGACTCAGATAGAGAAACCTGGGGGATTTTGAGAATCCATATCAAGTTACATGTGGTTTGAATCCTGTCTTCTGGTTCGTTTTAATTTTAGAGATACAATCTGTGGAATATAGGGTTTTTGATAGTCTTGTAACTAGTCTCAAACATGTGTTCCGGGTAAAACAATCACAATGTCTTCATAGAGGATCCGAATTATATGAGACAAATTGCATTGGAAAGAGTACATTCTGTAGCATTTTTGTGTAAGCTTCAAAATCAAATACAAAATATTGAGTGTGTGGCATGATGTAAAATTTTTCTCTCCAGAATAGGCAAAAATTATGAAGGTCTACCATTTTCGTTATATCTCTTTTTCAGTGACAAAACAAGGAGAAAAACTTGGAGGGATTTCAGAGATGATATCAAATAAGACTAGGTACAAGTTTCATACCTTGATTCCTTATAGGTACGGATTTATAAGTTTTGGAAGTTATGGTTTGTGACTAATCTAGAAACTAGTCCCAAAAATATGTTCGAAATAAATTTAAGAAGTGATGTTGGGGTTTATATGTGGACCCAAGTGGACCTAGGATATTTATGTGGACCCACGTGGACCAAGGATCTTTATGTGGACCCAATTATGATGTATCAATGATAGTGACAGAATCATTGATATCCTATATGGACCCAGTTTCTATGTAGACCCAATTTCTAAGTGGACCCATTTTGATGATGATGATGTATCAATGATAGTGATAGAGACAGTGACAAAAATTATCTTCAATGACAATGACTTGTGAGCAGATTGACATCATCATTTGGTGCATATTTTTGTGAGGTATTTGGAGTAGATTACTTGAGGGCCTAGAGCTGATATTGGAAAAAACCATATTGTGAGAATAATTTTGAAATAAGGGTGGAAAGGTGGTGCAAGGAAGGAGATGTAGGTATCCTTCAGGTTGGTTCCTAAGAAACAAGGGTGGTTGGGTGGTGCACGGGAAGATTGGTGTCTTCAGATAGCAGGTTGATTCTTGTAGGAGAGTTGCGACTTCCTTTGAGTTGGTGCTCATAAAACTAGAGGGTTGGTGCCTCCTTCCTGTTGATGCTTGTAAATATTGGAAGTTGGCACTTCTTATGAATGTAATACACACACACACACACACACACACACACACACACACACACACGCGCGCGCGCGCGCGCGCGCGCGTATATATATATTAAAAACGTTCTGTGGTTTTCTTTCATTTGGGTTTCCTTGTAAAAATCTCTTGTGTATTTTGTTTGATGTTATGCATTGTTGAATGACATTGTCGATAATTTAATGTTTACATGTTGTGATTAAAAATGGAAAAAAGTGCTCAATACACACACACACACATTTATATATTAAAAACGTTCTATGGTTTTCTCCCATTTGGGTTTCCACATAAAAATCTCTTGTTTATTATGTTTGATGTTATGCATTGTTGAATGGAATTGTCGATAATTTAATGTTTACATGTTGTGATTAAAAATGGTAAAAAGTGCTCAATATTGATTCACTCCCCCCCTCTTCTCAGTATTGGTGAATATTCCAACAAGTAGTGAATGTGGAGAATTTGAAACTCTATGAGATTTTCATGTTGGATCAGGAGGTAGAGTAGGTCCTACCTACCATATAGGACTTGGAACCCTATGCTCAAGAAGAGTTGGTAGAAGACATAATTTTGCAGAGGAAGTGCATAACTACAAGACAAGGGAATTTTGACCTTTGACATATTGGGTTGAAAGGACAACTTCTAGGCAAAGAAAAATGGTACTCCAAGGAGAAGGTAGAGGAAAATTTTCCTTGCCTCACTTAATAAATCGTTTTGAGACCAAAATACTCCCTAAAAGGGGAAGTATGATTTAGATTGGATAATCCTATAATTTTTCATCTATATTGTTACTTTTTGGGTGGAAAACAATGGAGGAAGTGACTTGGAGGTCCATTTTGTTGATTAACTGGGTTGGTTTTCAATGATGTCAACCCTTGAAGCAAGTCCGGTAGAAAATTCCGTTAGCCCCAACAATATGGTTAAGGGATTTATTTTTTTTTATGTATAATGGTATGAGTATTAGTATATTTGCAGGTAAGACTATTCTATATGGATAGTACAAGTCATGCCATTTCTAGTGATATGTGGAATGCCACATAACTCTTCATGGTTAGAGAGTTATGTCCTTGTGAAGTTGGAGAACCCTCATGAGTTATCTAGAAGGTCAAAGAAGTCAAATTATTCTAGAAACTCCTAGAAGAAGTTGACTAGTCAAAGTGAGTGAAACTAGGAGTTAATCATGGGTTAAGTTGTTGCAATAAGAAAATAATTAAAAATAAAATTAGTCACAACTAGAAGTGGAGACTTTTCTATTTGTGGATAAAGTGGTTATAAGTGGACAAGTGGTTAGAAGGGGGTTAGCCCTAAAAAAAGGAAGTTTGGTTAAGTTGGTTAGAAGTTAACCCCTTGAGGAAGATACATGGAAGTATAAATAAGAGAGCAAGGCTCTCCTGTTAGCACCTATTGAGGACATTGAATATCTATTATTGTGTAAGTTTTATTGCAGGTACTCATTGATACATCTGAAGTTACACAAGTCTAAGGTAGCACGAAGGGTTGACAGTGAAAGTTTCAGAATTGCAGAAATACTAAAAAAAACCTAGTTTTTGAGGTGTACATAGGATGTAGTGAAGGGAGCATACGTATACGGGCTAGTAGTACAACATGGAACATACATGTGGGAAAATCCATGAAATGTTTTGTTTTTTAGGGTGTCAGGTTCTCATATTCTAAAAGAAATCTCCCAGGAAGGTCTATAGTGATCAGGTATAACAAATCTATCTACATATTCAAAAGGTATGTCATATTCTTATGTGTAATTGGATAGTGTTATCCTCATGAGATATGGTTATGGGAGTTTGATTTTTTTCCCTAGAGAGGGTGTTGGCTATATGACACTTATGGTATGAGCTATATCTATAGAAATTCAATGCCAATATGTTGGTATTATTCATTGGTTCATCTTGTTGGTTCAAGTGTTGAGACATAGTTTGTATTTCTTGGTATATGGTTGATGGTTTTGGTTGTGAAGTGGTTGTAAAGGTGTTTGTATGGTATGAAGCTGCATATCAGTAAGGGTTTGATGTCTAGTCCATGTGAGTGTTATTACACTTGTTCATTATTAAACATGCATGCATGGCACATGACTAGAGAGATATAGATGCACTTTATTAAGGGATATAAAAGATGATGTATGCATAGGGTACAACTATAGATAAGACATAGTGACAGGTTGCAGGTTGAGGTGACAGAGGCAACAAAGTGTTTGAATTTTTAGAGAAGGTGAAAAATCTAGTTTTTTGAAGGTGTACGCAGGTTGCAATATAGACAGGGCACATACATACATAGGTTGCAGTATAGACATGTCACGTACATACACAAGTTGTAGTATATACATGTCACATACCTGTTGGGTTTTGATTGGTACAAACTAAGTACATGTACAAGTTGGTTACAAGTCAATGGCATAGGTTGGTTACAGGTTGTTGGTACATGTTTACAGTGGTATATCTCACAATGACAGTGTGGCAGTGGTTTCATCATTTGACATTTATATCTCAGGGCAACAAGATGAGGCAAGAATAGGTGGTTGTATCCACCTTTCGGTTGTAGCCAGAGAAGATAGGAGGTTATAGCCTCCTTCTCGTTGTAGCCATAGAATTGGGGAGTTGGAGCTTCCCTCAGGTTGTAGCTTGAAAATATAGGGGATCCGAGCCTCCTTCCAGTTGCATTTGGAGAACAAAGGAAGTTAGTGCTTCCAATGAATGTAATTATTAAAGACAAATAAGAAAAAACATTTTGTGGTTTTCTCCCACATTGGATTTCCACGTAAAAATACTAGTGTACTGTGTATGTGTATGGTTGTTCATTGTCATGGTTTATTTAATCTACACCTGTTGAATGATAATGGTATATTGATCATAAATATAAATAACACTTACATACTATGGTTAAAAGGATTAAATTGTTCTCCAAGCCTCCTTCCAGTTGTATCAGAGCAAGTTCCTTCAAAAATCAGTTTAACCACTAGAAGGTAGATCATGGAGAGAAAAGTATGTACAAAAATGGAATACCACAGTTTGATGGACATAACTATGCACTCTGGAGAAGAAGGATGAAAACATATGTACAAGCACAGGGATTTGAGGTTTGGAAATAAGTTCTAGATGGATATAAAGAACTCGTCATTCCTCCAACAAACAAAAATGGAAGGAAACTCAATATAAATAATTCAAAAGCCAAAAATTCTCTTTTGAATGGTCTTCGTGATTTAGTATAGGAAAAAATTATGCATTGTAGCTCCATAAAGGAGATTTGGGACAAACTTCATAATTTTTATGAAGGAGATGCAAAATTTAAGGAATCAGAGCTTCAAACTTACATAGGTCAATTTGAACAGATGAAAATGAAGGAAGATGAGAATATTACATCTTACTTCTTCTAAATTGATGAAACAATAAATGAAATTAGAGGATTGGGAGAATACATGGATAAATATAATACCCATGTTTCCCCCATCTTGTAAATATAATTATAACCTGCTAAATACTATGGGAAGACTAAATATGTGTGGATGTTGGAATCAATGAACCTTTTTGTGATAAAAGGTAATGTAAGTGTTTCTGTTACTAAATAAAAATAGAAAGTGTTCCATAAGTACTGAAGAAGTTTTCCAAGGTAGATCATGATGCATGAGAGAGATGGTGAGGGGAACTAAGAATGGTTGAGATGACCCCCACCACACTAGTACTTTACTGGATTTAAATTATTTAGACCCAAAACAGTCCTCTGACCCATAAAAATAAATAACCAATCAGGTTGGTAGTTGGGAAGTCCTCCTCAAGACTCAATGAGGAGATGGGCAAAGTACTCATCTGAAAACTTCCTGACCTGACCACAAAATGGGGATTTGGACCCATGAAATATTGCTGAGGAAGGAAAGAAAAGAAGGGAAATTCGTGGGCAAAGGGAGAGGATGCAAAGCGAATGGGTCTGGTCACCATTTTCTAAGGAGGGGAGAGCATGTGCATCTCTCTAGTTCAGAACAGAACCAAAAATGATTTTTTCTGGGTACAAGAATTGTTGGGCAGTGTTTCTAGTCCAAGCTAATAAATGGGGTTGTAGAGAAGATCAGTGATCGAGAAAGCACTCATTGCATACCCCCTTTCTTCGTGGAGAGAAAATCGATCTTCCAAGTTCATGTGGGAGGAGGAGAGTGGCCTTCGTCCCTGGTTGTTGCTGAACAGAAGGAAGAGTCTCTCTCAGAGCATCATGATCTAGCTAGGGGGTGGTTAACGATAAATCCATACAGGAGTTGTTGTGCATATAGTTGGGTGGAAAAGGGAACCCCTTTCAACAATTGCATCACTATTCAGTTTCTAGATAAGTATATTTGGTTAAATCTTTGTAGTGTTTAGATCAGAGAAAAAATTGTAAGTTTAATTCCTGACAAAAGTGACTTGAGAAACTTAAGTAGAATAAAGAGAATGTCTTAGCTGAATCTCTCCTAATTTAATTTTGTATCTCTTGAATATCTGTGTGCTAAAATGAGATTTCGGGGAGTGGATGTTGTGGTTGAATGTGTTGTATAGTTTAATGCATGATGGGAAACCAAAGACTGAACAACTAAAAATATGTATAACACCTCTGAAAGAAGAGAGAGTTATTTTTCTGCGTAATAGTGTTCCATTTTAGTATGTAATAGTAATCCCTTGCCGAAAAAGTTAGAAGATATCAGACCTATGTGGACTTTAGGAAATAATCCCAATTATGGGAAAACATTAAAAGTCCTTATAAATAATTATTGAGGAAAAATAATTAGGACATAAACAAGAGATTGGTCTAAATGAATTAAAATTCAAAAGTTCTCAAAATTCTATTTGGGGCACATGGCCTTGGCCTCTATACTAGTTAGAAAATTCCTCAAAGGGATTGCTCACGGATCAATTCCACAAGAAAAGAGTTGGGATAGACTCTACAAGACCATTTGGCTTTGGTCGATTCCTTGAATTACCATTACTTATTTTAGAAATTGAGTTCAGTGAATGGAAGGAGCTTCCTTCAAATGATTCGTCGAAGTAACCACGGGATCATGCCCACCGCCTTAACCAAATTTCAACTAAGAGTTAGGAGAGTAGCCTCTGGAGCTTGGAAAATTCCCATAGGACCAAGACCTTGGAACCCTTTGCTACCGTAAAAAAGGAGCTAAGTTATTTGGGACTCAGGAAGTCCAGAGCTCTGGGGTGAATGAACATTGCAATGTCCAAAATGCACCAAAGACAACCTATCAATTCGGTAGCTTGACGGTGGATCGACAATTGCCAGTGATTTACCTGTTATCATGGGATTCATCCCCATGCTAAACCTCGATCCACTTCTCGGTCGCAAAGTAACATGAGTCGTAGATCTGAGGATATTCATGATCTCCCATAACCATTGGATCTACGTCATGGTCAGTTCGATGTTGACCTACTCGAGGAGAGAAAATGTGTTAAACAACAAAAAACCCCGAACACCAAACCCGTGAGTTAACATGATTCGTTGATCTAAGGAATTCATTTGGAACCTCTCCTGACCATCCGATCAACTAGTAAAAAGGATAGTGTAAATCACTTTGGCAAAGTCCTACTCCAGGAGGTTAGACATGTTGGTGAATGAGAATATCGCCGAAGCGTTGAAGGCCAGAGTGATGTGGCATGCTGATGTCTCCAAGGGTAACGTGGGCCCATAGTAGGGGTGTCACGTGTCACCCCGATTCGTGACTTTCACAAACTTTAAGTGTAAAATGGACCTCGACATCTGTCACTAGTTGATTGGGCCATGTGCCACCCTTTTCGTCTGCCAAATGTCTTACATTGGATTTACGTCGTGTTTGTTCAACATTGACCTACTCCAGGATTAAAAAGGAAACTAAACAACAAAACCGTCGAATTCTAAAGTCACAAAGCAACGAGGACCTTCGATTTGAGGATATTTCTGGATCTCTCTCTTGACCATTGGATATAGGCATGGTTAGTCCAACACTGACCACTTCAGGAGTAAAAAGGAAACTAAACAATAAAAGCCCCAAATGATGAAGTCACGAAGCGATGAGGACCATCGATTTGAGGATATTTTGAGATCTCTCTCTTGACCATTGAATCTAGACGTGGTCAGTATGGTGCTAACCACTTTGGGAGTAAAAATGAAAATAAACAACAAAACCCTCAAATTCTGAAGTCGCAAAGAGACAAAGGCCATAGATCTAGGGATCCATGTGGACCTATCTCAACCATTGGATAGAGGATATTGGAAGGTTGGATGGAGAGAGTTCGGGAATTTGGAGCTCCAGGAAATTCTTTTGGTAGGATAAGCAAGACGTTCCTAGTGATTGTCAACCCAAAGTGACGTGGCATGATGATGTCACCTAGGGTGACATGGACCCATATTATGTGTGCCATGTGTCACCCCAATTCATTCTTTTCACAGAACTTATGTGACAAATGGAATTTGACATGTGTCACCCATCAATTGGGCCACATGTCATCTCCATATTTTTCCACATGTCACCCCATAATGCATAGTTGGTTGACATAATGTCTAATGGGATCTCGGGAGTTTGGGAGTTTGGAACTACAAGAGGCTTAGGGTGTTATAATGTATGCTCCAATAGGGGTGAAGGTCGAAGATACGTGGTAGGACCTCAGGACTTGGGGATAGTTGGGAAACCAAGATGCTATGGCTAAAGTGGCCAAAGGACCCGATCCACCGGTTCCTATCTCGCCATTTAATGTGAACCATGTATAAGTGTGGACCCTGAGGAAGTCCAGGACATTGGAGAAATAGAATGGATAAGTAAAAAGGGTCGAAGGCCCGGACCAAACTCTTGCTTCCCCATGTCATAATGTTTTAAACATAAGAAAATAAATGAGAGGGACCCTTTCTAGAACTTCGGCAGTCGGGAAATTTGGGTTCATAAATACATGATGAGGAATTTCGTCGAAGTCCAGAGACTTAGGCATTAACTAATATTAATAACCCTAAGTGCCCTTGGAGATTTAGTAAGGAGTGGGATTGCGCTATCTCAATGATTAATTAACTTAGTAGGCCTATAGGAGTTGTACAAATGTCAACTCCTAGTTGGGAAAGTCCTTGTATACTATGATGATGTGGAGTTTTGGGTGACAGGGAGCCACGTGGATGTGAGAGAATCTAGTCAATGAAGGCTTAAATAAATTTAAAGGGCCATAACTTGCAATCCAGAATGCGTATCTGGACAAATCTATAGTCGTTGGAAAATCCTCGTTGAACCAAAGACAATGGGAACCTAGTTATAGGGATTTGAGGTGATTGAGAAAAGTGAAATTGTGATGCCCCATCCCTTAAAACGGTACTTAGGGGCTGGGTGTGTGTCAGAGTGGTATTAGAGTGGGAAAAAACACTTGGCCTAATTGGGCTCATGAACTAGTCACATAGAATTTATTAGATAACTTTTAAGGGGTAAAACCCTATCTTACCTGCTTATTTAAACCATTGTTGAAGAGAGGAATGAAACTTTCTTTTATGTTCTTGTCATATGTTTTAAAAAAATATGAACCATGTGTTGCTAGTGTTCCAAATAAGGAAGTTGACTTCACCTTACAAATTGTATATGATGTTCATAAACTAGTATATAATTAACTAACAAAAATTGTTTTATAAGCATTTAAATAGTCAGTGGACAACAAGAAAACTACAACATGAAGGATGGTGACACACCGTGAGTTGGGGGAAATCTCCCACAATAGAGAATAAGAATCTAATGAGAGGAGGGCGGTGGAAACCCCTCCAGAATTGGCTGAAACTGCAAGAAGCTTCATGGAATAATTACAGAGTTGTAAGGCTGACAATGGAAGGTTGGTAAAAGAACAAGAAACACAAACTGAAATTAATGTAGTCCTACTGCAAAGCCTATAAGATATACCAAGGCAACTGCAACATGGACCATCATCTAGTAATGTGGATAGACATCATAGTAAGAAAACCCAAAGTACACCTGATATAAAAAAGCATGGTCCTAAAAGTGTCCACACAAGGAGGATCACCTCAAAGAAGGCCCAACATGGAGCTAAGAGACATTCAATGGAACAATCCTCTAGTAAAGAAACTGACAACTCCAAGGAATTTTTTAGTAGTGAAACTAGTTCACATTCCCATAGGAGAATAAAGAAGAGGCAACATTCCAAGGGCCATGACCCTCAAGAGTTTAAGAAATCCAAAACACCCACTTTCAATGGAGAAATTAAAAAGGGAGAAGAAGCAGAAGTTTGGCTACTTGGCTTGAAGAAGTACTTCAGATTCCATGACTACTCTGAAAACTTAAAGGCCCGAATAGCCATTTTCAACTTGAATGGAAAGGCCTCCATTTGGTGGGAGGACCTTAGGAATGTGAAAGGTGTTAGCATTAAGAGTCACACTTAGACTGTTGTAAGTGTAAGCTCAGTACCCATCAGAATGTGAAAGATAATAGTTAATAAAAGTTCAAATGGATGGAAACCTTAGACAAGACTATCAATCACAGGTTACTCCATACAATATACACCAACAAATAAGGCTTTGAATAATTTCAAATCAATATTTAAAGACATAACATGAATAGGTGGAAGACTTTACAAGAAAATGTAATATGTCTATAATATACATCAGGTAGGATTGATGAACATATGAAGAAAACTCTTTGACATAAGAACTTCTCAAATTCAAAAGCATTATTACAATATATCCTCAATTGCAACACAGATACAATCAGATAACTGAATCATTCAAAAAACTGAAATCAAAGTAAGATAGAAGAGAATGAATAATAAAAAGGTTTGATTTACATTATCGAAAGAGTTTTGAGTTTGTTCCATACAATAGGAGGTCAGTCTATTACATAAACAATATCAAAATGAGTCATCTCCTCTACCATTCGAACCCCTCCTCAATCTCCTCTTTCCCTTTTAATAGCCTAGAATAATATTGACAACATTAAAATTCAAATTACATCCTTCTCATAGGATTCTTGCACCTAGGATGGCATGGATACAAGTGTGCAATAGAAAGAAAAAATAATGCTATATTTCAGGCTAATGTTGGCAATGTTTGCAACATGCTTTTAAAG
This sequence comes from Picea abies, assembly GCA_900067695.1. NCBI lineage: Eukaryota > Viridiplantae > Streptophyta > Pinopsida > Pinales > Pinaceae > Picea > Picea abies. Next base: position 23,964 of record CBVK0103280285.1, read on the forward strand.
ACTGATGAGGTGTCCCTTTGAGTGAACTTTCCTTTCGCAGGTGGCCTCCCAGCTTGCAACTGATCCTTAGACAATGATAATGCTTCCATATTCACACTTGGTGGTTCTTACTCCCTCCAAAAACTCCAAAACATGAGTTCACAACGCCTATCTGTATTAGCCAGTTCGCAGCGCCAGGCGCTGTAAACTTTCTTGTAGTGGCTCGTATGATTTGATAAAAACTTAAAACATCAAAAACTTGTCTTAAGTGCCCAAAAATGTTGTAACAACCTATAATATTAGTACATGACTAGAGTAAAACATCCCAGTAGCTAATCATGGTTTAAAAACATAACCATCTTCAATAAGTTGTAAAAATGCATACACAAGAAGCTTGACCAAAACTGATACTAGTTATCGAGGTTCAACATCTTCATTTTTTTAACTTTGGATTCTCCTTGTAGAAACCTTACCCAACACATCCATATTTCCCTTCGAAAATTCTTCTTTAAAAGGTTGTAGTTCCTCCTTTAACTTTCTAATCTGAGCTTGATGAGAACTATTTTGTCTGTAGAGATTTCTAAGCTGCCTATGGAGAGGCATAAATATTTTGGCTAAAAATATGGCCTTGTCAATAGTTTCATGGTACATGCCCATTATCCCCTTAAGATTTTTCCTATATCTATATTCTTCACTCTTCAGTTTATCAACCTCATCCCTTGCTTCTTTAAGTTGTCTTTTGAGACTCTTGAAAGTGGGATTACTTTCCTCTTAAGGAATAGTGACATCAATAATTTCAATGGATTTCTCAAGAGCTTTGGATTTACCTTTCCTTTGGGATGAAGTTTCTACTGCATCATCTTTCACAGGAACATTTTTCTTGAATCATACTCTATTAAAAGGCCTCTTGGGCTTAACCTTGTCTGCAGCAATGGGTGAAGGAAACACAAGCTTTCTTCCTCTCAGACATGTGGATTTACTTGAAGGAACCTCCATAGGAGTGGGATCTGCCAAGGGTGAAGCTCCCCTATGTGAAGGTTGTTAAGGCCCTCCTTCTTCTATTTCATTTGTGTCTCTTTCATATTTATTAGTCATATCACCCCTTTTCCTCTTTCTAACCTCTGAACACACAATCCTCTCCACATGAGTAGGGATTTGTATATTAGACTGTGGAGTGGGGGCAACATTCAGTTGAAAGTTTTATGCAGTGAGGAATGTTTCCCAATTGGTATTTTTCTTTCTCAACTCTTCCATCAACAACATTTTAATAAGTACATAGTGAAAGAAACTTGTGTCTACTTTCTTAGATTTGGCTTGAACTCTATCAACCATCGTACCAGTGCTTTTAAAGAGGTAAAAAGGGAGATTCATTGCTTCTTTCCATGTAAAGTGTAATAGAAGCCTGATGTGATATTGATATACCATGTTAAATCTTCCCTCACATGTAAAATACCTTTTAATAACCTTCAACATCTTATCAACTTTGAAGCACGTGGATTCTAGGTACCCCTTTGGACAAATTGTCTCCCTAACACTCTGGCTTAAGAAATTCCTTGGAGAAGGAAACATTTAGTGACGTTGAATTGAACCAATTTTATCCAATGTTGGGTATCTTTGTTGCAATAGAGATGGAAAGTTCTGAGACTTCAAATTCTAACATCCCCACCTTGGTTTTGGTCCCATTGAAGTTGAGTGAAAATTCATTGGCTACCTCTAGATGCCCCCTCTACATCTTTTGACCGAAATTGATGAAACCTACTCTCTCAAAGTTTTCTCTGATCAAAGGTTCATAATCAATTAGTTGCATGTCATAGGGCTCTATTCTTACGTTTTCACCTCCCTTATGAGTCTTCCTGTGTTGTTGTTAGTCCATAACAACTGTTGAAGAATGTATTTTATGTGAGTTTTAATGGCAGCTATATGTGTGGAGAAGGAAAACTTGAGATTAGGGTATTTGATGACAAAAATGTTTTCAATAGGATGGAATAAAACAAGGCTTCATGGATTTTATTCCATACACAGTAGGTAAATATAAGATACTCCTTCAATCAGAAATAGTGAGGAAAAGCAACTAGGAGTTGAAATAAAGGAAGTGCAAGCAAATTCTCATCTTAAACATGGTGTTCCCATTAATTCAAATATCATTTGAACAACATGATAATGCATGCAATCTTTTAAAGCTGGCTGAACAACTGATTGAACAGATACTTCAAGCTTCGGAGGGGTGCAGACTTATCCTTCAAAAGTTGAGATTGTAAAGATGCAGAAATGGAGTTTTAATAACGTTAGAACACAGGGTTCGCAGTGCCCTGTTCCCAGTGCACAAGTTGCAGCACCTGGAACAGAGAGTTCGCAACGCTAGGAAAATGAGTGAAGAAGATGAAATATGAACTGTGGGAAATATAGATGAAGTCTAGATGTGATATGGTTTGATGAATAAGGTTCATAGGATAATGGAAACGACTTTGAAATCTGTCAGCAAAATTAATGGGATAGTTTGCAATGACAATAGGAAATCCAACCAAAACCTCATTCTCAATCCTAAAAGATAATGAAAACTCTCATGGAGTACCTGGTGGTCCTGGGTATGATGTTCATGTCCTTGAATTTGCACAGGGGTGTCTGCAAGCAGTCCAACCTCCAACCCTCCTCTTCATCCAATCTGTAGTGCAAGTTCACATCGCCTATATACCAGTTTGCAGTGCCTGATTCAAACAATAATTGCATACTTTGAGGATATTGTTAGGATATCCAATGACATGATCCATGAAAATTTGTTAAGAGTAGGCTCTGAAAACTATAAAGTCCCTTTGGCATGATCCATAAATGCAATGATGGTAAATGAATGCATGGAGTACTTTGAATATGCTGTGCACTCTCCTAGTGAGTTTGCAGCACATAGATCAAATTTGATTTGACAACTAAAAGGATAGAAGGTGACAAAGGAGACTTTGTGTACAATCTCAGGGCTATGACATGGCAGGGTAATGATGTAAAAACCAACAGTGTGACTCATGGGAGTTTTTGATTTCCTTTTCCATGATGTCTAATGAAGTGACCTTAAGACTTCTACCACGGTTGAATAAACTTCATTTATTTTTAAACTAAACCTAAGTTAATGACCAACACCCTAACACTAAAAATCTATGACCTATATAATTCTACGACTCAAAAAAAATAACTGAAATGATTTTTTGACCCTTACAACTCTATGTGTTAACAAAAGGAATCCATGAGAAGGACTTGTCATGGAAACAATTTGAGAAATACTTTAAGAAGAAGTATCAGTTGGAAAAATATTTGATGGGAAGACCAAGGAATTCTATGAACTCAAGCTAGGACAACTCACAATAGATGAATATATCAACAAATTTATTGAGATGATAAGGTATGTGCCCTACATAACAGATGAAAAGGTAAAGATGCAATGATTTATTAGTGGATTGCCTCAGTCCTTTTGGGATAGAATTGAATTTAATGAACCAAATACTTTAGAAGACATTATTCAAAAGACAAGGTACTACTATGAGAAATTTAGGAATAAGGAAAAACTTCAGAAGGAATGGAAGAAGAAAAATAATTTGGGATTCAAGAAGAAGGGGTTTAAATCCTCAAGATTTAAGAATCATGGTAAAACATCTAAGATGATCCTTCCAACTAGAAGTGTATATCAACATAATTTTCCATCTCAGACTAGTAATAAACCCTTTGGATCAGTCCCGGGTAAGACTGAAAATACAAAGAGAGAACCCTTGAAATGTTGGGGTTGTGGAGAAGAACCTCTACCGAGGGACTTCCCACATAGGAAACAAGACAATAGGAGGGTCTACAACATCCAAGAGGCTACCACGGGAAATGATGTGGCTAGGAGCATGCCACAAATTTATGCAGCCCAAGATAATAGACAAGTTGACCACCAAACTTCAGTGGTGGGTGAGATCGGAAGAGCGTCGTGTAGGGAAAGAGTGTAGATCTCGTTCCATTTTAATTGAGCCTGGTTCTAATCTGAGTTATGTTTCCCCTCAAACTATTGATAAATGTAAATTGCAGCAAGTAAAACATGCTAAATCATGGTTGGTGCAACTAGCCAATGGAACCAAAAGAAAGGTAACAAAGGTCATACTAATATGCCAATTCATTATGAATGGATTGCCCACCCAAGAAACTCTATAAATTCTCCCTCTAGGATCTTATGACGTCCTAATTAGCATGGACTGGTTGGCTGCCCATAAAACCAAGTTGGACTGTTACAATAAAACTTTGGAGTTTGAAGATGAAGAAGGGAGAAAAATAACCCTACAAGGAATTCAAAATCCTGTCTTGGTGAGACAAATATCCACCCTTCAAGTGAAGAAGTATTTCATAAAATGATGTCCTTTAAGGGAGTATAAAGATGTGTTTCTAGAAGAGGTATCCGGTCTACCTCCAAGAAGATTTATTGACTTTTCAATAGAACTTGTACTAGGAGTGGTACCAATGTCTAGAGCACCCTATAGAAAGAGTACACCAAATCTAGTTGAACTCAAATTGCAACTAAAGGAGATGTTGGACAATGGTTACATTTGACCTAGTGTGTCTCCTTGGGGAGCATGACCTTGTTTGTGAAAAAGAAGGATGGCATACTCAGGTTGTGCATAAGCTATAGAGAGCTCAATAACATGACCATTAAGAATAAGTATCCATTGCCAAGGATTGATGATGTGTTTGACCAGTTAAGGGGTGCTACAATTTTCTCCAAGATTGGTTTGAGGTATAGATACCATCAAGTCCGAATTAAGGATGAAGACATCCATAAAACAACCTTTAGGACAAGATATGTGCACTATGAATTTGTGGTGGTGCCATTTGGGCTTACCAATGCACTTTCTTCTCCTAGAGGGTTTCCCAGGATAAATGTTGTGTCTCTTGTGATTGTGTATTTCTCAGTGATCTTGTATTATGCTATTGTTTTTTAATGAAATGCAAAGAACTATAATAATGGCTTAAACATTAACAGGTGTTGCATTTAACTCCTTCCTTTGCAACAAAAAGCTCATAAGAGCCCGTTACTTTAACAAAGGATGCATGGCGTAGGTTGGGCCTGTAGATCCCACTCATGACTATGATTCTTTCTGGGACTTTTTGGGCCATGAATCACACACTACCTCCATGCCGACAATCTCCACAACAATATCGCCATGCTCTCTCCTAATGAGCATGGGTCTCCTACTTAAATAACATCATTAATTCTTCCACGAAGACTTCCTCAAGCATAAACTAATGGATCTCCTTCTCATGCAACATGCCCTTCACCATGGCACATTCCAAAGGTAAATGGTCTTGCTAAACGGTGACAACAGACATGACTTCCAATACACTGACTTTCCACATAGATGGCCAACACACTACTATAAAGAAATAGCAACAATCACTTACAAATACTTTACTCTTTTGTGCTAATCTACATCTATAGCAGATTACTCTCACATTTCTCTCATCACAATCTTGGGCCCTCCCGTAAGGGAGTCAAGCTCACAAAAGTCCTACTCTAATACCATGTTGATTTTTCTATATGAGATAATATGAAATGATATATAATCAATATATTATTACAATGATAAGTGTTCCATATATAGAGAACATATAGTGATCATCCATGAAAGGATACGTCCCACTGAATAATAAATAATTACTTATTTATTATATATATTTATACATTGTATTATAAATATCAAGATGTTAAGTGGATTTTTCCCATGATGATTGGGAAAAAGTGAGGATAAAGATTGTTGAAAGTGAGTTACCATGTTGATTATCTTTAGGGACACCTTCAATCATGTTTATCATTATTTTGTTTATGTGAAGTCCTTTTACCAAAGACATTTTCTCATTGTTGGACATCTAGATGGTAGTACATAGTATATGTCACTTCAAGAGAAAAGAGAATGAGAGAAATATGGGAGCTTAAAAGGCTATTCATGATTTAGTTCCAAAACATTATGACCATTCAATCTTGCACACTTATTTCAAAAGAATTACAATAGGTCACATTCCACTCTAGTTTATTTTCTTACATCATTGATATTTAAGGAAGGAATCACTTTGATCGGCACTCAAGTTATGACCCTTGCATTATGGTTGGTCCCATATTTTATTTCTCTCTTTTTTTTTGAAGCCCATTATGTTCTAAATTGAGGCTTCAATGATAGTCAAGGAGAAAATCATATCTTCAATAATGCAAGTGTAAGTGTTTCTCACAATCACACTAACATACTCAAATGGATTTTCCCATGAAGATGAAGTTAATAAAAAATCATGAACCATATCAAGTGAAAAGTTCTCACTCATACACTTCAAATCTTTTCTATTCTATATGATGTGTTTATTCTATGATTAAGATATGTTCAAAGAATGTAAATCGATTTCTCTTTTCTAGCCTTACCATTTAATAAAAGGGATAAACACAATTGCCCTGATGGTATGAATCCAAATATACTCAAACTAAGCAAATTCTAAATTTTTTGATGTTATTTAGTGCCTCACAAAAAATATCCTTCCATTTTAGTAGTTAAATTGAAGTAATTTGAAATAAGTATTAAATGTGTTTTAAATAAGAATTTGGTTGAGCTTATTGCCATTATTCTGAAAAATAGATTTGGCACAATATCATGAAATTACATTTAAAAATTTGAGGAACCATAAACAAATCACTAAGAAATTTAGTTTAAAACTATTATTGTTCTTAATTAAGTTTTTACTTTGCATATTTTAGGAGTAAATGAGATATGTAGATTAATTTTGGTTGAAATGTACCTTCTTTGTTTTTTTGTTTTGTTTAACTGTGTTACACATAAACTTCATTCTAGTAGGTTTAAATTTCTTCTATCATCATCAAAAGGTTTTATGTTGCTAAGCTTCATGTTTATTGCAGGAATCTTTTTTCCTATTAGAAACGATTCTCTTTCCAAATTAAGCTATCATTGTATGGCAACTTTTAAGTAGTGACACAAAAATTTAGTAGTGACAAAGTCTACGGGAAACCAATTCTAATATTGTCATCGGTAACAATATTTTATTTCTTCCCTTTTTAATCTTAATAGAGAGAGATAGGAGGGTTTTGATTCCTTGAAAACAATTCAAGGCACTAGTATGGGAAAGACATATTTTTATTTTGAGAAATTTTGTTTCAACATGATAATATTGTCCAACCAATGCTTTGTGGTGTGCTTTTGTTCACCATAAGTTTCTTGGTTACATTATGTGCTTAATGAATAATCGTATAATGTACTCAGTAAGTTCTTGGACAGATTTGTGTTGGTTTTCATTGGTGATATCCTAATCTATTCTAAGAGTAGGGAAGAGCATGAAGAACATCTCACGTTAGTTCTTCAAGTTCTAAGAGAACATCAACTCTATGCTAAGTTTAGTAAGTGTGACTTTTTCCAAAAACAAGTCCATTACTTAGGCCATATTATTTCTGAAGGAGTGGTTTTTGATCCTGACAAGATCAAATCCATTATAGATTGGCCTACCCCAAAATATGTATATGATATCAGATCCTTTATGGGCCTAGAAGGATACTATAGAAGGTTCATAAAGGGATTTTCCAAGATTGGATACTCAATTACCTCCCTTCAAAAAAAGGGAGTTAAGTTCATTTGGACATCATAATGTGAAGAGAGATTCCAACAACTGAAATATATTCTAACCAATGCACTTGTGTTGAAGATTGCATACCCAAACAAGGAATTCCTTATGTGTACAGATGCCTACAGGGAAGGGCTCGTAGGAGTCCTTATGCAAGAAGGACATGTGATTTGCTACGAATCCAAAAAATTGAATGAACATGAAATCAATTATATGACCCACGATTTGGAATTGGCTGCCATAGTACATGCTTTAAAAATGTAGAGGCATTACCTCCTAGGTAGAATATTTGTCCTTATGACAGACCATAATGGGTTGAGATATTTGTTTGATCAACCAAAACTCAATGCTAAACAAGCTAGGTGGATGGCTCTCCTAAGTGAGTTTGATTTTGAAATCAAACATATTAAAAGAAAATAAAATAGTGTGGTTGATGTCCTTAGTAGAAGTGTGAAAGTGCTTCACTTCGCAACTATAAGCACCTATGAATCAAACATCAAGGAGAGAGTCAAAAGTGCACAAGAAACAAATGCATTTTTCAAGATTGTGAAATCATACCTAGAGCAATAGCTCATAGGGCTGAAGTATGAGGGCTATCAAATGTCGAATGATGGCTTGCTAACTTACAAAGGTAGGTTGTATATTCCAAATTGTGATGACTTGAAGAGGTTCATAATGGATGAACTACATAAAAGACCATATATTGGTCATCCTAGTTATCAAAAAATGATCATAGCCACTAATAAACTAGTTTATTGGCTCGGATTAAAAAAGGACATAGCTGATTACTTAGCTAAATGTCTAAAATGCCAGCAGGTTAAGACATAACACCGAAATCCAACAGGGTTGTTGTATCCCCTACCAATTCCATAATGGAAATGGAAAACCATCTCCATGGATTTCATCACAGGGTTGCCAAAATCAACCAAGAAGAATGACACCATTATGGTAGTTGTGGACAAACTGAGCAAGGTTGCTCACTTTATTCCTCTCAAGTCAACTTGCAAGGAAATATATATTGCCATTATTTTCATGAAATAAATATTTATATTGCATGGCATGCCTAAGAAAATCATATCTAATAGAGATACAAAATTTACTTCAATTTTTTGGAGATCTCAGTTTGTTGGTCTTGAAACTAAATTGTTGTTTAGTACAACCTATCACCCTCAAATTGATGGGAAGACAAAGAGGTTAAACCAAGTGTTAGATGACATGTTAAGTATGCATGATATGCATCAACCCAAGAAGTGGGAAGACTACCTACCACTAGTAGAGTTTTCTTATAACAATGGCTATCAAGAATCATTGAAGATGAGCCCTTTTGAGGCCCTCTATGGTAGACAGTGCAATATTCCAATCAGCTGGAATATCCCAGTAGAAAAAATTATACTCACTCCAGATACGCTAAAATAAATGGAACAACAAGTATTTCAAATAAAACAGAATATGAAAATAGTTTAGGATAGACAAAACAATTATGCAGATAGAAAAATGACTCCTAGAGAATTTCAAAGCAAGGGATCATGTGTATCTTTGGGTTAGGCCCAAAATAATTTCCTTAAGAATGGGAGGTTGTGCCAAGCAAGCAAGGGATCATGTGTATCTTTGGGTTAGGCCCAAAATAATTTCCTTAAGAATGGGAGGTTGTGCCAAGCTGACACCTCGGTATTGTGGACCCTTTGAAATTTTGAACAGAGTGGGACCTATAGAATATAGACTAGCACTTCCTCCCACATTGAAGGCAAATAAAGTTTTCCATGTTTTTTTGTTGAAGAAATATGTACATGATTCTAATCATATAATTGATTGGTCTCTGATTCAGGTGGAACCAGAGGGGGAATCCTTGCCAGAGCCATAGTTCATAATACACATGAAACAAATCCCACTAGGAAACATAACCATTGCATAGGTCAAGGTGCAGTGGAAACACTTTGGTCTAGATGAAGATACATGGGAAATGGAGGATGCCATGAAACATGAATTACCCATTTTTGCTTACTATTGTACATACAGAGAACATTGAAAAGTAGAACATCAAGGACGATGTTCTTTTAAGGGGGAGGGGATTTTAATACCCATGTTTCCCCCAGATTGTAAATATAACTATAACCCGCTAAAATACTATGGGCAGACTGAATATGTGTGGATGTTGGAATTGATGAACCTTTTTGTTATAAAAGGTAATGTATGTATTTATGTTACTAAATAAAAATGGAAAGTGCTTCATAATTGTTGAAAGGGTTTGTGAAGGTAGATCATGATGCATGAGAGAGATGGTGAGGGAAACTAACAATGGTTGAGATGACCCCCACTAGACCAGTATTTACTAGATTTAAATTATTTAGACTCAAAACATTCCTCTAACCCAAAAAAATAAATTACTAGTCAGGCTAGTAGTTAGGAAGTCCTCCTCAAGACTCAATGAAGAGATGGGAAAGTACTCATATGAAAAATTCCTCACATGAACACGAAATGGGGATTTGGACCCATGAAATGTTGTTGAGGAAGGAAAGAAAAGAAAGGAAATTTGTGGGAAGAGGGAGAGGATGAAAATGGAATGGGTTTGGTGACCATTTTCTAAGGAGGGGAGAGCATGTGTAGCTCTCTGGTTCTGAAGAGAACCGAAAAATGATTTTTTTATGGGTACAAGAATTGTTGGGCAGCGTTTTCAGTCCAAGATGATAAACATGGTCACAAAGAATATGAGTGATTGAGGAAGAACTCATTGCAAACCATCTTGCTTGGTGGAGAGAAAACCAATCTGCCAAGTTCCCGTGGGAGGAGGAGAGTGGCCTCCATCCATGGATGTTGCTGAACAGAAGGAAGAATCTCTCTAAGAGAATCATTATCTAGCTAGGGGGGTGGCCAGTGGTAAATCCATCCAGGAGTTGTTGTTCCTATGGTTGGGTGGAAAAGGGCACACCTTTCAACAATTGCATCACTATCTAGTTTCTAGATAAGTATATTTGGTTAAATATCTGTAGTGTTTAGATCAGAGAAAATTTTATACTATGTTTTAGAATTGTGTAAGTTTAATTCCTGACAAAATTGACTTGAGAAATTCAAGTAGAATAAAGATAATGTCTTAGATAAAGCTATCCTAATTTAATTTCTTATCTCTTGACTATATGTGTGCTAAAATGAGATTTCAAGGTAATAGTGTTCCATTTTAGTATGTCTTTAAATACCTTGCCGAAAAAGTTAGAAGATATCATACCTGTGTGGAATTTAGGAAATAAT
>CBVK0103280320.1:0-10408 GCA_900067695.1 Picea abies
CTGACACATGGCACACATCCCATGTGTCCACGTCATCCTTGGTGACATCAACATGCCACGTCACTTCAAGATTTCAGACTTCAGAAGATTTCACACTTGCACACTCCAATTCTCCCAAATGTCGAACTTTTGAATTTTCTTACCTTCTGGGGTCCACATAGTACAAATGTCAACAACTAAGGTGGTGGCACATGGCATGTATAGGAAAGGTCCACATCACTACTAGCGACGTCATAATTCCATGCCACTTCTGTTCTTCGACTTCGAGACTTCGAGCTTCGAGAGATTCCACACTAGCACACTCCAATTCTCCTGAACGTCGAACTCCCGAACAAGTTGATATTCTGACATGCGTTCCTTTCGATGAACAGTCTAGATTAACTCTGAACTTCGGAACTTTGGGAGTTTCCTCTCTATTCACACCTTGTTTCTCCCGAATGTCGAATTCCTGAACAAGTTGATCTTCCGACACGTGTCCCTTTTGATGAACGGACCGGATTAACTTTGAACTTCAGGACTTCAGGATTTTTCACTCTAGCACATTTTTTTTCTCCTGAACGATGAACTCCCGAATACACTGATCTGACGACACATGTTTCTTTTGACGAACAGTCTGGATTGACTACCAACTTCAGGAGTTTTCTCCTTAGCACACTTTCTTTCTCCAGAACGTTGAACTCCTGAACAAGCCAACTTGTCGACACGTGTCTCTTTTGATGAACGGTTCGGATGACCTCTAAACGTTAGGACTTTGGGAGTTTTCACCTTAGTACACTTTGTTTCTCTTGAATGTCGAACTACCGAACAAGCCAACCTGTCGACATGTGTCTCTTTTGATGAGCGACTACCGAACAAGCCAACCTGTCGACATGTGTCTCTTTTGATGAGCGGTCTGGATGAACTCTAGACTTCGGGACTTCAGAAGTTTTCACTCTATCAAACCTTGATACTTCTGAATGTCGAACTTCCAAACTGTTGTGAGATCTATGACTCACAATCACTTGTGCACATATATGACGACTGAGATTTGTCCTTGGTCAAATCCAACGGTAACACTTCTCCCCGAATCTACGGTGTAGATCCCCTACGGGACTTCAAAACTTTGGGCTTCGACCCCTTTTTCTCTATAACACATAAACTTTGCTGAAGTTGCAAAGTTCGAAGGACTTGTAGGTTAACTCTCATGCACCTTTTTCTAGATTTGACGGCTAGAAAAGTTGGCCCTTTCCCTGCGCAGATCTTCTGCCCCAAGTTCAAACCTTGCGGCCCAACACAATAGTTGTTGTGGCCTCTTTCTCTGTTTCCATTCCATAACCTCTTGAGATTCATAACACGACCAAGGTATTCTCTTGGCACCTAGGGGCACTCCTAACTCATATTTGTCCGTTTCGACAATAATTCCTTTCCAAAAAAATTTCTTCAACTTCCACTAACCTGGCCCATCCAGACTCAGTGTTGAAACCATGGCTCTGATACCAATTTGTAACATCCCCAACCCCCAACCTCTGTTGGGTAACACTACCTAATCAACTGTATCTTTGTTTTTCTGCTCTGATACCAAGTTGTAACATCCCCAACCACCCACAGGTCGGGCTTCGTCACTGAGTAAACATACTTTTCGCTAATATAACTATCTATATCTAAAGAAATTTTAACCAGACATAAACATTCTGTACATACACATATTCTTGTGGAAGCGACCATAACACATACCAATATTTAACAGATGATTTACTTTCTGTTATCACACAACATAATGCATAAATAACAGTAAAAGCATACATGCAGTAATCACAAAAATAACAACATATATAAATAAACAACATGTAACCAAACTTGGAAATGGTACTTATCTTTTAATTGAAGTACACCAACTGCATGTAGACCTTCCATGAACCTCCCATCCTTAGGCCATGCTGCTCATCACTCTCAGCAGTGAGTCACCCTCGAGATAGGAATAAACTCCACCGGGCAAAAAATTTCTAGGCTAGGCAAGGACAACAGAAGTTGCACAGTACAACAAGAAGGATTTCCTCTAAGGATCCACTTACGCCTACAACTCATAGACTCTCATTCCCCACATGCTTGTTCCACCCCAGGAGTGTACACCTTCATTGTCACACAGTCCATCGGCTCCTACACCTCCCTTTCCAGGGCTTCAACAACAGGATGGATCAGGAATTCTCAGAGCTCTGTAGCTACTAATGGACTACCTCCAGGAGATCTCACTTCCTCATAACACTCTCTCACCTGGAGAGAGTTTCTCACAGGTTTGACAACCTGCTTCTTGACTCTCGCTTCTCAACACACGGGCATGGTGATGGAAACAACATAAACTAGACGTGGGGAACGATACTAAGAAGACAATACGCAGGAAACCCCTAGGGTACATGTTCGGGCTTGTTGTAGAGGTTGAGGGTGTTTCAGGAATTCTGGGATGGCATCCCATGATTATTGTGTGCTTGCTAGGTGTGCTGGTCATTCGGGGTAACGGATGGTGAGAATTGTCTGAATCGTGAATCCTGAGAGAGATGGAATGCTCAGTGTGAACCCCCACAACGATGGTAATTCCCAAATAAATCATCATGCCTCCTGGTTGACACTTGGATCTCCAGGAGCACGTTCCTCTCCACTTGGAGTTTATTCCCCTCCCCAAAGGAACTTAGGATAACTGGGTTTATTTCCCAACTTTAGTACTTTTCAGGAAACACATTATAATATTCCCTTGGGTTAATCCCTCAAGCTTAGCCCCTCTTTCCTAGACTCACAACCCCATCTCTTTCCCTACCCAGTGGAGCTTAGTCCCCTATAAGTCTTTCTTTGTGGTCAGTCTACATGCAACGATGTTGTTATATTAATAATATGAATATTTTCATGTACAAAACAAGCTCCTGGCCTTTAACATCTAGTCTCTCCGGCCTAATAAACACATAAGCCTACCATCTTATAATTACTTGGCTCGCAAGCCTACAAAACATGTTACATTCATAATTACAATCGAGGCTCGGCCTTGGGATATTACATAAGGGGTTCAAAGTTAGTTGGTTATGGATTAAAAGGTTAGTTATTCATTTGAATGAGAATCAATCTTCTCACTATTGCATATTATTAGTGACAAACAATGATGGTTGCAAAAAAACATGTTAATTTTTATTTTGAGAAATGAATATGGACCCTCGCTAAAAAGTAACATTGATAGTGATTATGGTTTCACACTAAAATAATTGAGTATTTTTTTAGGTGATGATCCATGATCATTCTTACAAATAAATGATTTAATAAATGATTGTTCATTGTTTCCAAAAGAAACATTTTTTTTTATATGGCCATGATTTTTTTTTAGTGATAACCATCACTAAAGATGGAATCCAAACAAAGTTTATATATTCCCCTCAATGGAAATGGAAGTTGAACGTTGTTTAAAAATGGATTTTGATGATAAATGATGGCTTTAGTAAAAAAAATATTTGTTTTGTCTAAGTTATATATTCCCCTGAATGGAAATGGAGGTTGAACGTTGTTTAAAGATGGATTTTGATGATAGTTGATGGCTTTATTAAAAAAAAAATTGTTTTGTCTAAGGAAACAATCGACCATTGCTAAACATTACTCTTAATTGTTGCTATAATTTTTTTTATGTTTTTATCACTACTAAGAGTTTCGACCTAAACCAAAATCCTTCCTTCTTTCCATTAGTGGACTCTGACATCCATAAGTACTCTTGAAGAAAACGAAAACGGGTCCTTTCATGAAAAACCATAATACACTATTATGGCAAGCACTTGTTTGATGCATATACCCTCAAATGAATATTTATGAGAAACAAAATGTATAAAAATGGGTAAAACAAATGAAAAGATGAATAAGTGGGTGGAAAAGATGAATAAGCGGGTGGACAAGTGAACAAGAATATGGAGGTGCGACAAAATATCTTGGTGTCAAATGTGGCAATGCCTTACATCTATGCAATATCGTTATTATTTTATAACGGCAAAGTGAGAGCCATTTGGATTGGTCTCCTCAAATCATGTGAAATGGATGACTTGGTGACTAAGGGTATTTTGTTGTGTGTTCTATCAAATTAGTCACTTATCTTAAGAATGAATAATAAGTTTTTAATTTATTTATTTATTAATATTTATTTATATTTTTGTGTATGGTTTAAAAATTAGTTATAATAGTGGTTATTTTAGAATTTCAATCAAATTCAAATTTATACATTATAATATTTTATTTTGATATATTTAAAATAAATCAAATTTGGTTAGTATTATTTGTTTTGCATAGCCATCCATTTTTTGAACTTTCAATCAAGGAGAAGACATAAAAAAAAAAAAAGATATAACAAATTAAGAGTAGGTATAGCTCAAACTTGGTGTGATACTTCTCTGATTTGATATATTTAAAATAAATCAAATTTGGTTAGTATTATTTGTTTTGCATAGCCATCCATTTTTTGAACTTTCAATCAAGGAGAAGACATAAAAAAAAAAAAAAGATATAACAAATTAAGAGTAGGTATAGCTCAAACTTGGTGTGATACTTCTCTGATTGACAAACACACTATCAAACAAAAAAAATATTTTTAAAATAAATAATTTAACCAATTAAATTAACAATCATGTAATGGCATCTCTGGACATATACAATATATAATTTATTATTATTTAAAATTCACTTTTTCTAATACAAATGATTTTATATAACATGGACTTCCCATCATGTCAACCAGTCGTTTCTATCATATCAGCATATGAACAGATGAAAAGTCCAAGGCGATATCGATACAATAAAAACAGATTTCGTGGGATCTGAAAAAACAAACAGTGGAAAAGAATTGATGACGTCGGTTGAAATTATTATCAACATAAAATACGCGAAGCCGAAGGTGATGTCAGTTTGACATACTAAATTTTCAAAATTATTGACACAGAGACAGAATTATACTTGAAAACGGAAAATTTTATTTATAATACCGAAAACCTTCGTAGCCCTCCATTCCGAAATCCTCAATAGCCCTTCATTCATCCTTTTTTTTAAGAATTAAAAATTAATATCGAAGGATCATGCAAGTGGTCGGCAAGGGCAAGCCAGCTAGCGCACTAAAATATCTGCAATATTTACGTCGAAAGGTGCAAAATTACTTTCGGCGCGGACATATTAAATCTATTTTTTAATTGTAATGCCCAATAATCCTGTTTGTGATTATTTATATCCGTGCCCACAGATTCAACGCTATCAGTCTAGTTCCGAAGGATCATGCAAGTGGTCGGCAAGGGCAAGCCAGCTAGCGCACTAAAATATCTGCAATATTTACGTCGAAAGGTGCAAAATTACTTTCGGCGCGGACATATTAAATCTATTTTTTAATTGTAATGCCCAATAATCCTGTTTGTGATTATTTATATCCGTGCCCACAGATTCAACGCTATCAGTCTAGTTCTAACGATACATTTCAACGTTTTGGATTGTCTTTTCATATATGAATTAGATATCAGTGGATTAAATCCTAAAACACCTTAATTAGGAAAATTATTGCTACATCACTGCTGTCTTCAGTTGTATTGTTTTACATTTGCAGTATTTTGTTGCTTGCACCAACCACATAAAATGAAACTTATATTAGCAACAAAGATAAAACATTAACATAGGTAAAAAAATATCTACTAACTGTGAGTGAGTTGATCATCTTTGTTATTCTCTTGATTTCCTCCTGATCAGGCCGATGCCAACAATTTAAGCAGCTTATCTTTCGTGGATAATGGAGAAGTATTAAAAGAATTCTTAATCCATTTATTTTTCACTTTATGGAAACAAAAACACTTAATTCTCTTTTTTTCCAATTCATGGAAACAATAAGATTATAGAGATGGGCTTTCATTCTTAGAAACACACGAGTTCCTAACCCTATAGCTTTCATTCTCCCCAAACTACAACACACATCTGCCAACTCATGTGTTTTAGGAATGTCCACACGTTTCTGAGCAGAATTGTGCACACACTTTAACATTAAAATGCACATGCTTTTTTTTAGCATGAACATACATGTGCTTTAGAATGTGTGTGGTTCCTAAGCAAGAGCCTGCAAACATTCTAAAGTTCATGTGTGTTCCTTTTACAATGTCTAGATGCCATACTTAATTCTAAAAACTTCATAATATCCTGAATATCTCTACTTGGAGGGTAAGAATATGCTTATGAGGTAATGTGTAGTGGATCAAAGTGTAGTTCTTTAACCTTGATGCTTAGAAGCTTCCTTTATGGTGTAAGGTCTAAGTTTCCTCCTTCAAAGATATCTAGGGCTCAAAGAATCATGTACCTAGTATAAAAAATCCCCTAATGGCACTCATGTTCCTATTCAAAGGAAGGGATAACCTTGAGAAAGATTGTGTGGTGGTTTGAGTTGTTTCTCATAGCCATGCATTCTAGAAAGATTACTTTAAGATCCAATCATTGCATTTCCTCCCATGACTATGTCAAGGGCCTCTAGACTCATCACTATTGCTCAAAATGTTCTAATAATGCCTCTATCCCTACTTGGAAGACAATGATGCCCTCAAGATGTCATATGTGGTAGTTTTAGTCATTGTTCTTTACCTATATGTTTAGAAGCTTCATTTACATCCTAAGCATTGGGATTGTTGTGCAAAGCATGTTAAAGGCCCTATGACTAATACCTATTGTTGAAAATTTCATGATGTCATTAATAACCCCATTCATAAGCCAAGGATATCATTCGGAGGTAAGTGTGGTGGTTAGAGTTGTTGGTGTAGGACCTTAATACTTAGAATAAACCTCTATGGCCTAAGGCCCAAGCTTCCTTTCCTTACAAGGACCTTGGTGTCCATACTTAATGCTCAAATCCTCTTAATGTCATTGATATCTCCACTTGGAGGTGAAGAATAGGCATTGGAAAAAATAACTTAGTCACAAATCTCACCCATTATTGGGAACACACACATGCTTTATAGTGCATGTGTCTTCCCTTCATTCTAATATTTTTGGGTGGGAGTGAAAAATTTAAAATAGATGTTTGTTGACTTGGTTGCTTATGATTTAGGTTCCCAATGAAAAACCTGATGGTTTGATCCTCCAAATACATCAAAACCTCCATTTTTCTAATTGGCTCTCAATATATCAAGGTACACAAATCCATCCTCAATGAAACTACACACACATATAGAGTCAACTATGCCTATTCCAAATATTTAATTTAAAAAAAACAATAATATTGTTTATTATTTTTAATTTAATTTTGTATAGAATCTTAAAATACATACATCTTTTATTCTTGTTATAACTTTCTATAACCTTACTCATTTTTAGAAAACTTGTACTAATATAAACATCTACAATCTACAAAAATGAAAATGTTTGATTATGATAAAATCATCATACCTTGCACTAAGGATATAATGAATTTCATAAATGTAAGAAAATATAACATTAACATTATAAATTTCAAAAGAATAGTCTCCCACCAGAACAATGTGTTCTTTACAATTATACAATCTTTTAAAGGAAATTCCATCATTTAGGAGCTAAGAGGGCCATATGGATTATATTTTACATGCAAAACCTAAAAAAATTCAAATTTCACATATTTGTACACAAATTCTATAAATAAAAATTATATATTAAGAAAAGTAATTTGGTTTACTACATTTCATCTTTTTACACCATATTCAAATTCATTATGAAAGTACCTCAAATAATCCCAATTTGACATATTTGTACACAAATTCTATAAATAAAAATCACATATTCACAAAGCTAATTCAATTCCTTACATTTGATATTTTTACACCATATTCAATTTCATTGTGAAAGTACTTAGAGTCATCCCTATGAATTAAAAAATGTTGTTTTTTCATGTTTGCATTGCTATTAACACATCATGAGAAATAATTATTAACTTGTAATCACCCAAATGTCATTTTAAAATTTGAGTTATTGGTTTTTAAGAAGAATATAACAAAATTAATTAGTTTCTTTATATTAAAATCTTTTTAAAATTGTCCCCGAGGTGTAGGAAAGACGGTAATAGAGTGTGTTGTTAAGCCACTCCATGTTGAAAAGTCACATAGGTTCCGCCACATTAACAAACAAAACAAAAAAATCTTTTTAAAATTTCTTTGATTTTTACAAGTTAACAAATTATAAAGATAAGTAGTGTTACATATATTTTGAAAATAAAATTTAATGTGAGATTTCAAAAACATTTTAATAGAGTGATTTTCATTAGCCACTCTTTTAGTTTCACAAAGATATAAATTATTTCATCTAATGTTTTAGGATTTGTTAGATTCCTAAGTTTCATTGTGGCATTAGTTAGTGTTTTTGGCAGTTTCTTTTTCAAACAATTAATAATATAAATATTTTTTGTCTTTTAAATTGGGATGAATGATCATATTTATAGTACACTAATTTTCTTTTATTTTTTATTTCTTAATCACATCATATTTCACTGATGTGATAGTATTTAAATGAAACCCATATTCTTTAAAGTAATTTTTTTTTTATTCTCCAATGATTTATTTAAGAATTATCATCTTTACATTACACTTTCTTAAATTGCAAATTACTTTGACTGAAATTTGAAGCAATGTTAAAAAACTCCCTCTCTTAATTATCTTAATTTTAAGTAATGTTAAATGCTTCCTCTTTTTTATCTTAGTTATTTTATACTTGTATCTTAAATATCTATTCACATCCATAATCACAATTTTTTATTCTCCAATGATTTATTTAAGAATTATCATCTTTACATTACACTTTTTTAAATTGCAAATTATTTTGACTGAAATTTGAAGCAATGTTAAAAGGCTCTCTCTTAATTATCTCATCTTAATTTGAAGTAAAGTTAAATGCTTCCACTTTTATTTTATTTATCTTATACTTGTATCTTAAATATCTCTTCATATCCATAATCCCATTTTTTTATTCTCCAATGATTTATTTAAGAATTATCATTTTTACATTACACTTTCTTAAATTGCAAATTATTTTGACTAAAATTTAAAACAATGTTAAAAAACTTCCTCTCTTAATTATTTTAATTTGAAGTAAGATTAAATGCTTCTTCTCTTTTATCTTAGTTATCTTCTACTTGTATCTTAAATATCTATTCACATCCATAATCCCAATAGATAAAAGATTATCAAAATATTGAATAAAATATATTGTATTTTTTTATTTTTTATTTTTTTTCTCCAATTAAGAAAAAACAAAGATTATAAGTCCTACTGCGCTTACTTTGATTACCAATTACTTTGAATAAAATATATTGTATTTAATGTCTTTTTCTTTAATTATCTCTAATTTAAAAAAAAAAAACAGAGATTGTAAGTCCTACTGCACTTACTTTGATAATCAAATATAAAGACAGAGCAATTAAAAATTGTTACCGAATTTAATCATTCATATATATATATAAAAACATGTACATGAGAGGCATCACACATTATAAAACAATGAAGTTGGTTAGTTGAATCCAGCGATATAAATTTACACGAATCACTATATTTTATTGTTCAGAATCCATTTTTGAATGCAAAAATAAATTCAACATTTCAGCACGCTGAAAAACTCCCAAAATCACTTCAGAAGAATATCCCCAAAAAAAATCTTCATTTAATAGAATCTTTATACTACCACTAAAACAATCTACAAAATTACCATCATAATATGTCACTGATATACATAAGATAAATCCTATACCTACAAATTTAGGATCTACTGCCTAAGCGATACATGTAAACAGTAAAGAAAAATTAAAATCAAAATCGAGAGCCACTATTCATTTTCATAATGAAGCCAAAGGCAGAATGAAAATTTTTATTGACACTTTACAGCTTTTTAGGAAAACAGAAGATAGATTCAGTCATGTAATGTTGGATGAATATAAGAACCACCATAGATCAACGGTGGAGACGATCAGGGACACATAAGATTTACATAACCGAATTCTATATGCGAGTTCACTGATCTGCATATTCCAGATCATGTAAGGGATCCTTAGAAGCGCCCACCTGGACACGGTGTAGGACTTTCTACTGTTCCTGGCATATATACACAATATACTGCCAGCTGCTGCATGCAAACCAGCCAGAGATTCGAACTTGCACCTTACACCTAGACCTGGCGAGCAGAATTAGCACTCGAATTCGAGTAGCAGTCTGCGAGTGCCTGCATGGCCTGAACTTGCATCCTAAGCGCTACGATGTAATCAGCGGCATCCTTTAGGAAAACAGGCGTGTCCAATCCGTGGCTTCCCGGAACGAGCAACCTCAGGGTTTCCATACGAGAAGCGACGGTGCCTTCTGCTTCTTCCTTGCAATGATGCTCCGTCCTGGACGCCGTTCTCATCAGCCGCCTGGAAAATTTCTTACAGACAGCGTTCGTTTTG
>CBVK0103280343.1:0-11052 GCA_900067695.1 Picea abies
ATCGAAGTAACAACTAACAACTACTCAAGCTCCATTACATTCAAGACTGAGAGTGAAACTCCCAGACCTCTCGTGATCATTCAGTTTTCGAGCGTTTCGCTCTTCTTCAGTTTTCAATCATCCGTTCAAAACGGATCTTCAGGAAACACCAATTTCCAGATTCCCAATAATTGAAAAGGGCACGATGGTGCTGAGTTGTCCCTCCACGTGGGCTTGCTGACAATGCTCCTGCATCATACTCCACAGCTGGGAAAAACATGAGCTACGACTCATGGCTCCCTCTGCCATGTTGGTGAGATCCCCCAGGGTCCCATACTTTCTCTTGGAGTTGTTCCTCTGCTCCTTTTCCTTGTTGATTCTTTTGCCTTGCTTCTCTTGCAGGTTTTCTTCTGTTCTGTCCTTCTCTGTTGATAGCTTCCCTTGACAATTTCACCATCAGCTTTATCATCTCCTCAATCACCTCGTCCAACTCCTCTGCTGGCTGGCTTTCCTTATGAAGTATGTTCTGTTGCATCTTCTCTCCATAAATTTCCAACTTGACTTGTTGGATAAGATGCTTTTGCATCTTTAGCCTTCTTTCCAGGGCCTCCAACTCTTCACATAGATCAACAAGATCTATGCTATCTATTGTTTCCTCCTTTGTTGTAGGTTCACATTCTACAGTTATCTCTTGCTCAGCTCCTTGGATGAAAATTTTGAGCCATTCCTCTGAACGCTCTTCCTTTTCCATCTCTGGGGTACATTGAAATATGTAGTCCTTCTCATTTTTACCAATCTCATCAATACGAACTTCCATGTTATCTTCATCTCCTGTGGCACTAGATGGCCACTCTATTGCAAACTCCAGTTCTGCATTCTCACCACTGAGTTGCTGCTCAACTTCCTCCTCTGACAGATTGACTTTTTTCATCTCCTCTTATGTTGGTTCAACTCCAACTTCCTCTAGCTGCTCCCCAGGCTGATATGCTCCTCCATCTGTTTCCAATTTATCCTGTTGGGTATGTCTACTCTGCATATTTATCCTTCTTTCCTGGAATTCCAATTCCTCATACATCTCAACAAAATCTATGTTGTCTGCTTCCTCTTCTGTTGCAAGCTTCAGTGCTGTAATCATCTCCTGTTCAACTCCCGGGCTGAAACTTTTGAGCAATTCTGTTGAATGCTCTTCTCCTGGAATCTGCATGACTGTCTTCTCATGTCAGTCATCTACTGGCTCTGGATTGTTCAACCAATCCTACATCATATCCAACTCTTGTTCCCATTGAGTGAGCAATTCATCTGAATTATCCTCTTTTTCTGTTGGGGAAAACATCAGTGTTTTCTCCTCCTCTTCCTCTATGACAGTCACTAATGGCTATCCTTCTTCTACCGTTGCATCCACAACACATGCTCTGGCCTCAACTAGGTTATGTGGCAAGAATACCTCAATTCCTCCAATGACCAGAATGTATTTCTGATCCTCCTCTGTCAACACTCCTTGCTAATCCGAACTCTCCTCTGAGTTCATGAGACTCTCACATAGCCTCATCTCTTCTCCCTTGTCCACCTGACAACTTGAGATTTTCTCTCTGCCCATTTGGCAGTCTATGAGATCACCTGATCTCTCTCCATTGCTCACATGGCAACCTGAACTTCCATCACTGCCCTCCTGGAAGTCTATGATACCATCCACTGATCTCCTTTCATTGCCCACCTCGCAACTTGAAAGTTCACTTCTGCCCCCCTTACAATTTATGAGATCCTCAACTGATCTCTTCTCCTCCTTATCATTGACATTTCTCCCAGTCTCTGGTTCATAGATGTGAATCAGTTCCTCCTCTGTGTCACTGAAGGTTTCTTCATTCCTCAGCCACTTCCTCAACTCTTGTTGTTGTTTTCTGGCCAACAACTTTTGAACAAGCCATTTTACCTTCCTGTTCAGAGGCCATTCGTACCTCCAGTGTACCTTTGTCTCCTGCTGCATCTTCAATGTCAGATGTTCCATTCTTGCTCTTATCTCAATGAGCTCCTTGTCAATTTCTGCTTTACTCTTCTACTGGTGGTCTCCTCTTCGACTATGCTCATGGCCTTCAGTAGCCATATTTTTTGTTTTCATCCCTCCTAGCTATCTACCATTTGCTGTACATTTTTCAACAATATTTATAGAGCATCAGTATTTTGTCCCTTTTCCTTTACCCGCTGTTCTACAGGAAGACTCCAACTTTTGAGACCATTTGATGTCATCAGATTATTTCTATTCACCTTTTCACCTTTGCCTACAATCTGTAGACACAATTCAGTTTTTGATGCTACTTGATGTAGTCAGATTGTCTTCTCTATCTCCTTCATCTAAAATCTATGGAAAAATCAATGCTAATACCTATTGATGATATCATACCATCTCCTTTATCTCTCTTCCTCTTTTTCCTGTTGTCTGCAAGCAAAACAATTCTTCTTTGATACCACTTGATGGTATCCGATTATATCCTTTCACCGTCTTTCTTCTGTCTGTGGTTTGCAAACAAAACTAGGCTCTGATACCACTTGATGCAGACCCCCTACGTCGACAGGGTCCGTTGACCTCCTGGTCTAAGGATCGTTCTTAATTCTCTGAGCTGAAGCAACTCTTTCGATTCCTACACTGGAATCTCCACTAAACAATTCCATAGGTCCTTTTATGAAACTCTCCCTGCGTGACTAAACACCAAGAGTGAGCCTCACCTCCACACAACCACGAGTTGTGACCGCATGCCTACACAAAAGGCGTTTCGGGACTTCGCATGTCGGTACTTTACATGTGAGTCAAACCTGATCCTCACGATTTCCGAAATCCCGACAGGGGCCTAGCACTTGCTAGTTCCTTCCTTATCTCCCGTCCATGTGACCATTCACCATGACCACAGACTTAACCAAAAGGTGCATCGCGTTTTGTGATTTTGGGACTTCTACATATGAGCCAAACCCGATTGCCCGACTCCCGAACCTCTGAAAAGGGCTTAATGAATGTTAGCTCCTTTCCTTAACTCTACTCATGTGACCATTCGCCACAACCTGGGGCTCAACTTCCGAGCGCGTCGAGATTTCACGTATCGGGAACTCCCGATGCGATTCACCTCCCTTCTCCCAAGTCTCGAAATGCCGATATTCTTCCTGGACAATCAACAGTCCATATCTCTCCTCGATCAACGACTGGGATCTTTTCGCGAGTTCGCGTTTCGTGAGTTTTCACAAATTTTCCCTCATGCGGGTTAGCGAAATGCTGATTTGATGCCACCTGTCCTCTCATGATGGATGGCCTCGTGACTTTGGTACTTCGCGATTTCGTAAGTCGGCTCTTCTCATTTGCACTTTGAAGAAATTTAAACCTCCTACACTTCCTCTAGATCCAATGGCTGTTGGTCCACGTGCTTCCAGATCCTACGACTCAGATCTGTTTCCTCTTGTGTGTTCTCCTGTGTGCCTGGACGTGAGATTTGACAGTCCAAATTTCCTTCCATAGTTGATCTAATGATTGCCGACGCTCCTCCCCCTGAGCTTTCTATTCCTTTTTGACTTGGAAGATTTCCAATCGTTCGAATGTCTCGGCCTTCGTTCTATCTCCTACGAGCCCTGTGACTTTGGGTCTCGCTTGAGTTCTAGAAACACTATCCCTCCTGAGCTTTTCTGTGGCCTGGACTTCGAAGTGTCTCCGAATGCTACTCCTTTCTGTTGGAACTTTGTGTGCAAAGGCACTATTCCTCCTAAGCTTACGAACTTGAAACAATTCTCTTCTCTGCACACTCCTTGTGCTCGACCAACCTTCAATTGGTTGTCTTTCAACACTTCGTCCAAGTGTTGGCCTGGTGCACTCCTTGCATAGGTCTTCCTCCATAGTATTCAACAAATCTGTAACAACCCTTTCACTCCTTGAAGGGATATAAGTGCGCTCTTGACAACTTATGCTCAAGCACTCCTTGCTGAGATTACATAGTATTCAGTAACTCTGTAAGTGACATCTCCTGAACACTCCTGTTCTCATAGAACTTGAAACAGATTTCTCTTGTGTGCTCCTTGCACATGCTCAATGCCCACATAGTAGAGATTCACAGAATCCTCAGCAATTCTGTCTTCTCTTTGTGCCCTCCTCTGCACAGTCTTTCCTCCAAGGTGTTCACTAACCTTGAGGTTCTCATCTTGAGTTTATGATTCCTCTGGTGTGCCCTCCTGGCACGTTCTTTCCTAAATTCCACAGAACTCAGATGTGCACTCTTGCACAGGCTCACAAAGTCCTCAACACTCTGTCATGCAACCCCTTGCATTAAGCCACAAAGAACCTAGACTGAAATCAAAGAAAACTCACAGACAATGAATTATGTCTATCCTTGCAGATGGAATCTAACATACATCTACAACATAAATGAACACACCATTAACATTCAAATGCAACTAGATAAACACACAGATACTCATATGCAGGAAAAACGACTCTTTATATTAATCTGAATGTCTGTACAATGGTTACAAAGACTGGATTGCAACAGAGTCTCAGTTCTCTCAAAACAAACTATTNNNTACAAAGACTGGATTGCAACAGAGTCTCAGTTCTCTCAAAACAAACTATTCTACTTCCTATTCAATGACAATACTCCTCCAGCAACCTCATTTGGGCATGGCATGCATCTACATATACATGAAGGTTCCTAGGGTTCCCTTCGACTACCTCTCCTATCGAAGTAACAACCAACAAATAATCAAGCTTCGTTACATTCAAGACTGAGAATGAAACTCCCATACCTCTCGCGATCATTCAATTTCCAAGCATTTTTCTCTTCTTCAGTTTTCAATCATCTGTTGAAAATGGATATTCAGGAAACGCCAATTTCCAGATTCCCAATAATTGAAAAGGGCGCGATGGTGCTGAGTCGTCCCTCCACGTGGTCTTTCTGACGATGCTCCTGCATTAAGAAGGATGATCACGATCACCCTCATCAATCGATGGGGTACTAGACGAACAAGCCGTAGTGGAAGAAGAGTTGTGCCTATCATTGAGAGCCCTCCTCACTGTTAGTATCCTGGCAGTTCCGACGATATGACGCATAAGAGGCATCAAATCACGTGACATCTCCCTCCAAATATCCAAGAGAATAGGATCTTCCCTGATGTCTTGCATCAGAGCAGGGAAGACTCCCACCTCATTCAAAAGTGCAGAGATTCGATCGCCCAACTCCAACCTGAATTTGGTATCGGGCCTACGAAAAATGCCGCCAGGTATTTGCACCCGAGGACCCTAACCTGTCGCGACCTCAGGCATCGTATCCTCATAGTCATATGTTAGGGGAGGAGACACGTCCCCAATGAAAGTGACAATATTTGCAAAATATATAGTAAAAAACAATAATTACACAGTTAATTCATTAAACAATTTAATAAAACAAGTTAAAGAACGTGTTAGAAATAATTTTATTCTAATTAAGTAAGACAATAAAACGAAATTATTTATTAATTTAAACAAAACACTAATATTACCTCTAGCATCTAGTGGCTCATTCGGTGTGAAGAGAATGTTCGAACATCCTTTCCAATCCAACCCCACATAAGGACATGGCACCATCAGGAACATGTGATCAGCCTCACTGGCTAGTAGCTCCAATGTGTCAGTGGAAATCCTTGTTGGAAACTCTGGCTGGCCCCTCTTGAGCATCATCTCGCCCCACATGTGCATTTGCACCTAAGTCATCGGCCTAGAAGGATGACAGACAAAAGTAGGCCTCATCTTTAGAAACCTCTCAAAAAATAAACAAAACAACTCTGAAGCAAAAAGGAAGTTCACCATCCAATGTATCATAACACGACATCCATCTAGAGCTATACAAAGCTACCACAAAAAAAATGGCAGACCATCTAATACATCATGGTCTTTGTACCAAAGAATCAACATAATATAAAAGAGCACAACTAATGCGTTACCTAATCACTCACAAAGTGTGCAATGATTGTCACTAATAGTGAGAGGCACCTAACCTCCTCTGCACCAAAAGAAGTGATTTGTAGTTGTCCACCAGACACCTGAAAATCAACTGGCGAAAGTACATCAACCGCAATATATCTTTGAGAGTACATGAGCTAACTCTCTACTGTAACATCAACTGGGACATCATGGAACTGGGGAAAATCCTCCCCTCTCCTGGATAACCCAATGATAAAGTATATATTCTTCTCAGTGGGTCGGTACCACTAATCAGGATCGAAACAGAAAGCCTGTCGATGGAATCCCATCGACAGATCAGTTGCACCAAGAACTCGGAGTGCACCTTCAGGGATGTAGCCTCCTCATAATACTTAAGGAGGCCTACATTCCTCAAGAGGACTTGGGTCACTGCATTAATAGGGTGAGGGTACAAATCTCTCTCCCTCTCCTTCACCTCCTAATATCGTACAACATTATAAAGGTCAACCCTCTACTCTTGCTCCTATTGTTGCTCTCTCCGCTGACGTCTCTGCATGATTAACATATAAAATACATCGGCCTCATACATAAAACATAAAACAAAAATAGTAAATGAGAAATTTATTTATAAATACGGAAAAATAACTTTCTTCAAAAAGTAAGTAAATTTCATTACCGGTGCGCCCAAAAGACAGTCAAGCACCACCGGCAATGCATATCTTACTTGTGAGCATTGTTTTTGTTGCGCGCATGTAACATAACGCACTATATAAAATTTGTTATATTATTTTATGTGGTGCGTTGTATAAACTTACCGCACCAGTGCATTAAGGTTAACAGATGCACCACCTAAAATAATAAAAACTTAAAATCCTAAAGCACCGTAAAATCATTTTTAAAAAAATTGTTACTATAGTGGGTAGCCTTTCCCGTCATGCACCAGTGTGTTACAGGAAAGACAACGTACTGCACAAACAATTTTTTTTAAATTGATAATTACGGTACTTTGGGATTTAGGCTCTAATTTTTTACAAAGGTGCATTGGGTAATCGTTAATGCCTTGATGCGTAATTTTACCAATGCATGGCATAAAATAATTTATCTGATTTATGTGGTGCGTCGTTTAACATAACACCTTGGTACGTTAACGCTATTTTAAGCGGTGCGTCGGTAAAATTACGCCCCAGTGCATTAATGATTACATAACTCATCGATGCGTAGCTTTTAAAAACACACTGCCAAAAAAATTAGGCAAATGTGTTTCAATGCACCTTGTAAATTTTCGGGGTGCACGGTCTATGGTGTGAGCCAGACGACTCGAATGCACCGCACATAAAAAAAAAAAATTTAAAACAGTGGAAATTTAACTGAATTTTGCATTTTAATCCTATAAAAGTTTAAGTTGTAAAGAAATAAATATATTACCTAGACATTTCCTCATGGGGGAGGCATGGTTTCCACGTAGTCAAAAAAAACAAATTTGCCCACCGTTTGGAAAAATTCAAAAGCCACACACTGAGCAATGGATGGAAGGAAGGCAAGCAAGGGAAGCACCAATGATAGGGTGCTTCAGAGAGGCAAAAGTTACACCGGTGCTTGAGATCTCTACAACACTGAAAAGGGTAAAATTGAATTTTACAGACGGTAATTTTTTTTTAATTTAACCCTATTACAGTCTGCTCGATTATTAGATGCATCGGTGTGTCCATATTTAAGTAGTGCACCAAAGTTTTTTTTTTTTAAATAACCCTACCACGGTGCACCATGTTTGAGAGCAACGGTGTGCATCGGGGCGTCAATATTGAAGTAGTGCACTAGAGTATATTTTTTTTTAAATAACCCTACCACGGTGCGCTATTTGTGAGAGCAACGGTGTGTTAGTATTTAAGTAGCGCACCGGAGTATTTTTTTTTAAAATAACCCTACCACGGTATGCCATTTTTTAGAGCAACGTGGGCACTGGTGTTTTAGTATTTAAGTAGCGCACCATAGTATACATATATTTATTTAAAATAACCCTACCAGGGTGCGCCCTGTTTGAGAGCAAAGTTGCACATCGGTGCATCAGTATTTAAGTAGCACACTGGAGTATTTAAAAAAAAATAACCCTACCACAGTGTGCCATTTTTTAGAGCAACAGTGAGCACCGATGTGTCATTATTTACATAGCGCGTCCTAGTATATTTTTATTTTTGAAATAACCCTACCACGATGCAATATTTTGTAGAGCATTGGTGCGTCTGTAGTATGAAATGAATCGGTACGTTAGGTATTTATAAAAGCACCATAAAAAAACATCCACTAAAACCTCTGCCCGCTAACCTCCGCTATAAATGGATTTTTGGGCTATTTTTATATGGGCTTCTGCCAAAACCTTCGCTAGAGGGTCTTTTCCTTGTAGTGGTCAGTGATAAGTCCTTAGCCATTTAAATTCATCTTAACACTCTTATTCCATTTAAGTGTTGTATACCTATTGAGCCTTTCTATCACTAGAAGAAAAAGGAGTGGAGACAATGGGCATCCTTGTCTCATCTTTCTTGTGGAGTTGAATAACTTTGGAGTCGATCCATTTATTTGCACAACACAAGAGACTGAAGAAATGCATGCCCCTATCTAGTTGATAAAAGGAAGCTTGAAATCAATATGTATAAACACAGGTCTAAGATAAAGTTTCTTGACCCTATCATATGCATTGGAGAGATTTAGTTTGGTGATGAAACCTAGAGTCTTTTTTGTTTGGATGGTGTGCGTGGACTCTTGAGTTATTATGTGACTATTCCAACAATATGTTGTATTTGTCTTCTAGTTAAAAACCCAAATTGTTCTTTGGAAGTTTCTTATAACAATATTGCTTAAGACCCATAGATATCAATTTTTCTATGGTATTGTAAATTGTATTGCATAGCGAAAAAAGGTCTAAAATCTTCAAAGGATGTGGGTGAATCCTTTCATGGGATGATTGCCAAGAAGGTAGCCTTAAATGCCCCAATAACACCATTCTTCATGGATTCTTCAACTACTCGCAAACTATTTGATTCAATGAACTCATATAAACCATTTAAAAAATCAAATGGCCATACATCTAGGCCAACACTCTTATCCCGCTGAAAATAATGTACAACCATTTTAAGTTCCTCCTTGGATACTTCATTTATTAATCCATTGTTTTGGTCCTAATTGAAAAATATTCAAAAGAAAGAGCGGACTATTCGACAACACATGTATTCCAACAGAGGACGAACATCTTCGGTAACCACTCACAAAACCAGATCAAAGATCAACACACCAATGCTTTTACATGGTAAAACCCATGTGGAGAAACATCCACAGCCCTAGCCAACATGGCCAATTGAGGAAATTTATTAATGAAAAAGAAAAATATTACAAGAGAGTTTCTCACAATCGATCATCAACAAATGACCTTCCATGCTCTTTAAATAGAGATCATGGACCAATACAATCGATCATCAACAAATGACCTTCCATGCTCTTTAAATAGAGATCATGGACCAATCTGGTGTTAAGCCACGGATCAATGTAATAGTTAAGTGATCCAAAAATCCTTAGACACCGCTTATTCCTTTAAAATATATGCATTCAACGTCTAACTTGATTCAAACTTAATTCTTGATTGTATTGAGGTGATTTGCAGAAACAAAAAAAAAAATGATGATGTGCTTCTTATCCAAAAACTCATAAACTGATGATTAATTTGCAGATTATTGAGATGACACAAAAAAATAAAATAACTCAAATTACATAAATGGATGACGCATTGCTTCATCTTCAAAGTCCTTTAGATAGTATTATTGTCCTTCATCATCTCAAAATACCAAATTACATTACAATATGAGCTTACAAATAGCCAATTTAATGGACTCTCCTTAATTCTGCTACTCAAAACAAGAAAATGAGTTCTTCATTGAATTCCTTGCGAAATTTTGAGAAATTTGAGTATAAAGTCGACCAAATTATGAATTGGTTCAATTACACCCTCTTTACACACCAAACAATGCACTATGGTGCTCGTTAATAGAAATCTAGACTAAGACTTTTACAAATGAGCTATGATCATAAAATAGACCTCTAATTCATACTCATGAAAAATCATGAAAAATGAGTATAAAGTTGCCTAGGTGCAGTCTATATACCTTATGGCATGCATATTGGGACACAACATACTTGGCCTTTTCTTAGCACGCAAATTGAGACATCCATACAATACCTCCTCCTTGGGATTTGTACCATCTTGGGATCTGCTCCTTCTTGGTTTGTATGCAAACATGGGAATCATGCCCAATATATAGAGCACAGGCTTAACTCCCCATCTGAATTCATAGACAAATGATTTATTAAATCGTTAGGGAATCCCATAACAAAGGCATTCCATTGGCACATTGGTCAGGCCTATAGAATATAACCCGAAGGTTACGAGTCGATCCTTCATAATGCATGCATTGGTTTGACAGTTTATAATTGTATACTATATATAAAGTTTCAGTGGTATAATTAATTATCCCCCTATGGCTTTGGCGCATGGTTATATTACATTTAAATGAAACGAAGGGTCAAGGGATAAGCCCTCGGCCCTTTTTTCCACCAACTAAACCTTTAACAAAGGTTAAATAAATTATTCACCATATATGGTTAAGAACCAATTGTATTGTGTATTGGTGACGGAGGTTTGTTAAGGCTTTGGGAGGTCACGGGTTCAACCCCCGTCGACTCCCATGATTTTGGTAAACACTAACCATAATTAGCCAATGGGGGTCGACACGTGGCAGCCCCTCATTGGCTCTCTTGTGCCATATGTCGACAAATGATTAGTCCACCTGGACTATATGATCTACCCAGTCATGTGCCAACATGTCATGACACGTCACCTATATGGCATGTACGATCATGGACCATGTGTCACGCTTGACTTTTTGCCCGTTGACCAAATGTTGACCAGCCATAACTTTTGCATACGAACTCCGTTTGAGGCAATTTTTGCATCATTGGGATGTTATTGCCAAGCTCTACACATTAATGATGTTTTCAAGAGAATTTGGGATATTTGAATTTTGATATTTTATGGATCCTCCTAGACACTGTGAGTGTTCTGGATCCTCCTAGACCTCTATGAGCGTTCATGGATCCTCTTT
>CBVK0103280344.1:0-10931 GCA_900067695.1 Picea abies
CTCTTGGATCACACCTTCCCACTGAAGAACTTTTGGACCTCTAAAAGTATCCAACAACTTAGTGATGATAGCTTTAACTCACTCTTCCATCTTACTGAAATGCTCTTATCCAATAAGTTAGTGATGAAGCTTCTTCACTCTTCCATCTTGCTAAATATTTTGGAACTCGGTATTCATCTTATATTTTAGATTTAGGTATTAGATTAGTGTACTTTTTTCTGCTTATGAAATATGGCTCTGACTCTAGCCTCTAACAGTGTTGCTAATGAAAGATAGCTCTAGTTCTGGCTCATAGATTCCCTGACAACAAAATTTGTGTTCATCGAATCTATGTAATACCTGAATCTTGTTTTCAACATCCACTCCCATCTCCTTCTATTGAAGATAGTCTATCTCGGTCAATACGAAACCAAGTCGAATGTTGATCTATGCCTTTTTTCCTTTTGGACTCGTTGTTCCTGTACTATTGATGTATTTGTAGAAGTCTCTGAATGAATTCCCTGTCCTTTACTCTCCTGTCTTGAAAATTAACTTGATCAGTATTGTTACCATATGTAATTGACTTTCTTTTGATCAAGGTATACATCCACATGAACATGACATAGTAATTTGAAGATGCTTATAGCATGAATCTATATGCCTCTTAAAAGAGAATTTTTTCTCCTTTACCATCTCTAGAAAGTTTTGCATTACTTCGATGCTCTTTCCGCTTCTAATCTACATGTTCCAACTACCTCCATCCTTTTGTTCCTTCGTCTTCGGTTCTTCAGAACCAAGAATGTTAAATTAGACAATCGGATCCATATGTGGCCCTTTAGCTAATGACAAGACAATACAATTGCCTATATTGTTGTCGAAAGGCTTAGAAAGTTTTATAACGAGATTCCTCTCACTCTAAAACAAAGTGTCTATATAGAAATCATTTTTACAAGATTCCTCTCACTTCTAACAATGTGTAAGGTGGCTATCTAGAAATTCCTTTTAATGAGATTCCTCTCACTTCTAACAATATGTAAGGTGGCTATCATAACCAACAATTATCCTTCCCTTGGCTCTAGTCGTTCCTTAGAATCCTAGCTCTTGAAAGATAGGTTTGTCCCTTGCTCTCATGAGCTCTGATAGGGGCGGTGAGCCGCCACCTCTCCCTGCTGTAGCTGCCCTTCAAATGGTTGCTCATCGCCGAAGGAAAACTGTTGGCCTCTGATCCACCCTCCAAGTTTGTCAAAAAGCTGAATGAAATTCCTTCAATCACTCTATCGTCGGATCAACCTATGCAGATAGCAGTGTCATTGGCAGATCGAGCCCTTGTGGGTCAGTTCATTAGGCTTTGGCCATCGCCTTGCATAATTGAAAACTGGATCCAGAAGAACTGGCGACCCCTTATCACCAGCAGTGTCACCTGCTATGCAGTTGGATGGGGGTTCTTTCTTTTCAAATTTATCTAAGATGACCGAGATCTTATCTTCAGAAATGGGTCGTACTTCATGGGACCCTAAGGACTGTACCTCCACCACTGGATGCCTGAATTTGTTCTGGCATTGGATGTACCCAAGGCGATCCCAGTCTGGCTCAGACTCCCTAATCTCCCGATCCACTGCTGGTCAACCTCCTCGATGCAGGCCATCAATAATGGGCTTGGTAAGTACATCGATAAAGCTAATCCTAAAGAACAATACTTATGTGAACGTGTTTGTGTTGAAGTTGATTTAGAAGATGGCCTTCTGGAAGCAATAAAATTGACTGTAGGTGATTGGCAGCATTACCAGAAGCTAAACTATGAACAACTCCCATTTAAATGCAGACATTGCCACGAGTATGGGCATTTCCAAAAAAAATACCCAAAACTACCTCAAGCCCAGCAAGAAAAAGACCCAGACGAAGGATGGCAACAACCCAGAAGACACAACACAAACAAAATTGGTCCAAGATGAGATGGAAAAGCTCCAAATCCCCCCTCACCCAAAAAGAAAGATACCTCAAAAAACACTCAGCCTGAAACATGCATCATTCTTCCCGCCCTAGAAGAACTAGAAATTGAAAGGAACAATCCAAAACTAGATCCTTCTCCCATCCCGCCCCCATTAGAAAAAGAAAGAAATGGCCCTAACCCATCGTCAAATACCCCTCAGGAAATAGCCCAACCGAACCAGGGATCAGAGGAAGATCTGTTGAAAGAAGAGGAAGGGGAAATAGATCCAAAACAAAGCACTAAGAAAATCTCAAAGAGGGGAAGGAAATCAACAAAGGAACGCAGAGAAGCAAAAACCTACAAAGATAAGTTACAGGGGGACAATCTACCCTAGACAGACTGATTAATCCAAGAAAAACGAGGCAACAAGGGCAGTTCCAAAAAGGAGCTTCCACCACCAGCAAAGGTAAGTAATGAAATTCGTCTCATGGAATTGCAGAGGCCTTGGGAGCAAACAGAAAGTTGAAGCAATGAAAGACTTAATGCGCATATCCACCCCAGGCGTCCTGCTAATCTAGGAGACCAAGTTAGAAGAGCAGCATTTCTTCCAGATCAGAAAGACCTTTTGGAACTCTAGTGACGGACTAGCCATAATTTCCCAAGGGGCATTAAAAGGATTGGGCACCCTTTGGAATCCTATTAAACTCGAGTTGATCCATTCCCATGCTAGTTCACATTGGATTCTCACAATCCTCCGATACAAAGACATCATCCTTCAGGTAAGTCTCTTCAACATTTATGTCCTAGTCCTTCATGTAGAAAAAAGAAATTGTTGGAACTCTATCCAAGATCACCTGCAATAACTCCGCCCAAAGAATATCATCCTAGCAGGGGACCTGAATCTCATGCTAAATGCCTAGGAAAAAAAGGGGGGAACCCCTGTCAGAGACCCTTTTAGGGAAATCGTTGACGATCTAATCCTGGACTAGGATCTAGAAGACATCAAACCCCCTAAAGGACTGTTCACTTGGTCCAACAAAAGAATAGGTCTGGGACACATCACAACTCGGCTCGATAGATTCCTTGTTCAGAACTATATTCTTCTCCTCGGCCACACCCTGGACTCCACCATTTTACCCTTTAATGCCTCGGACCACAAGCCTGTCCTTTTAACAATCGCTCATGAACGCAATCTTGGCCCCATTCCCTTTCACTTCAACCCGTCTTGGATCCAACATGAAGGATCTCTAGACATTGTCTCCTCGGTCTGGAAGGAAGCAATAGCGGGTCCTCCCTTCTTTGTCTGGGAAGAGAAATTAAGGAAACTCAAAGTAGCCCTCAAAGCCTGGGCCAAGTCTCTCAAAACCCCTATGCTTAAGAAGGTGGAGGAACAACAAGCTTTGGAGCAGCATCAAATCCAAGCAGAGATCCTCCCAGTAGACCCCTTCTCTTTGGAAAAAGAACAACAACTACACCTAAATCTCCATCAAGCCTATCGTCGGGAAGAGGATTACTAGTGGTAGAAATCAAGAAGTTTGTGGCTTCATTCGGGGGATAAAAACACAAACTTCTTCCACAAGCAGGTGGAAGGCCGAAAGCAGTTCAACTCCATCAAATAAATCTGCTTCCAAGAGAAAACCATCTCCAACTTCGAGGGCATTAAACAAGCTGCCCATGAGCACTTCAGAAACATCTACTCTGACGAGCCACCTCCCCTGGAAGTCACCACTGGTGATGTCCTAAATCTGATCCCTAAAAGGGTCTCCATGGAAGACAATCTAGCACTCACAGCCCTGATCTCCAAAAAAAAAAATCAAAAAATCCATAGTAAATATGGAGCCTGATAAAGCCCCAAGCCCAGATGGCTTCATAGCCTTCTTCATTAAAGTTTGCTGGAAAATAATAAAGCACAATCTTCATAGAATGATTCAAAAATCGCAATCCTGCAGCAAAATTGGAGGGAGCACTAACTTTGTCTTCCTAGCTCCCATTCCAAAGGAAAAAGGAGCCTCCTCCTTTGACCACTTTAGACTTATTTCCCTCTGCAACATTAGTTGTAAAATTATCACTAAAATTATGGCCAACAGGCTTAAAAATATCCTTCCCACAATTATCCTGGATAACCAAGGAGGCTTCATTAAAGGTAGAAACATCAACGACAATATCATCCTTGTCCAGGAGGCCATTCATTCCAGTCAATCTCGGAAAGAAAAAGGCATGATAATCAAACTGGATCTTGCAAGTTCCTTTGACAGGGTAAGGCATAGATTCCTTTACCAGATAATGCAGTGGCTTGGGTTTGATCCATCTTTTACCAATTGGACCAAAGCATGCATAGGAAGGCCTTGAATATTGCCTCTCGTAAATGGTCGAGCAGCCATATTCTTTCAAGCATCTTGAGGTCTAAGGGAAGGCTATCCTCTTTCCTCGCTCCTCTATGCCATTCAGGCCTCGATGCTGAGTTTTCAACTAGACCACAACCAACAACTCCAAGAAATAATGGGGCTACGCATATCCAGAGGGGTTAGAGACATCAACCATGCTCAGTTCGTTGATGATACCATACTACTAGGTAGTGCAAGAATCAGGTCGACCAACAAATTCAAAGTCGATCTCGACAAGTATCAATCCATTTCGGGGAGCACAATCAATTACAGAAAAAGTCAAATCTACGGCTGGAATTGTACTCCGAGGGAAATGTCTGACATCAATAGAATACTCGAAATAACGGGCAAAACTCAATGGGATTCCTTCAAGTATCTAGAATTCCCCATTTTCAAAGCCTCTGCCAAATCCTCTTGTTGGGCATCCCTAGTAGATAAAGGTAAAGCTAGAATAAGCGCCTGGGGCTCAAGCTGGTTAAACCCAGTAGGTAAGATTGTTCTCATAAAATCAATCCTCTAAAGCATGCCAATCTACCAATGCTCAATCCTCCTCGCTCCAAAAGGCAACATCTCCAAAATCGAAGCCTTGTTGTGTCGCTTCCTTTGGAAAGGAGGGAAAAACAAAGACAACAAGCTCCCACTGGTCAATTGGGGGAAAATCACTCGCCCTCTCCTTGATGGTGGCCTTCAGCTCCACAATCTGCACTCCCAAAATTTGGCCCTAGGAGAAAAATTGCTTTGGAACATAGTTTCAGGAAGGAGATCTTGGTGCAAAATGACTATTTGGAAGAAATATTTCACAGGCACGAGGATTCGATGTCTCGATTCACCGCCTAAAACTACTCATGGTTCCCCTATATTCAACGTATGCTCAAAAGCACATGCCTTCTTTGCCCCGGATCTTACCTGGATCCCAGGTAATGGAAAGAAAATCTGAATATGGGAAGACTCTATAATGGGGGACCCCCATGGAAAGAAAATCTGAATATGGGAAGACTCTATAATGGGGGACCCCCCAATCAACAACACTCCAGACACGACGCTCCTAAAATCCTTCCTCAAATCTCAAAATATCAATACCCTCTAGGATATCTCCCGCTGGCACAGTGACAGTTCCAAAGATTGGGCAAGCTAGAACCTCCATGATTGCCCGTTACAGTTTCAGAAGGAAAATGAGTGGTTGATCAATCTACTTCGAGGAAAATCCTCAATATCCAAAAATCTCAAGGACCAATGAGGCTGGGGCACGAATTCTAGGAACTATACAATAGTTGTCGGCTATAAAACCCTCGCAGCTGAGCCCCAGGCCCCAGGCAATCTAGCTCCTTGGAAAGAAATCTGGAGATTCAAAAGTCTACCCAAAGTGGACTTCTTCATTTGGACTCTAGCACACAATAGTATCCTGACAGATGATAATCTACGGAGGAAAGGCTGGGAAGGACCCTCGAGATGCCCGCTCTGCCAATTCCATGAAGAATATGCCAACCACCTGCTCCTTAATTGTCCCTTTGCAAAAGAATTCTGGCAGAACGCTTTGCCAGAGGGGGCCCCAACAGGCCCTTTCTCCCTTGATATTCCCACTCTGTTAAAAAATTGGTCCACCTCCTATCCCTTCCCTCTCAAGCACAAAACTCAAATTAAATGTTGCTGGATGACCCTTCCTAAATTTATCCTTTGAAAAAATTGGCTAAAAAGAAACTCTCGACTCTTCAGAAACCAGTCCTCCATCCCCACCCACATTTCTACCAAATCCAAAGCCTTACTAGGTGATTGCCTCTCTTTCCTCTAGTCAAACACCAATCTCCAAACCCTTTCACCCTCTAGAGAAGCTTGGATTCATAGTGTCGCTCCAGATCTAAAGTCCTCCCCTCTACCCCCCAAGCACTATGAAACTTGGGAAATGTGCAAGAAGCCTGAGGATTTCAATGAATGTAGACACACTTGGCACAAACATATCTTGTTCTTTGATGGAGCTTCGAAAGGAAACCCAGGGGCGGCAGGAGGGAGAGGGGTTATCTATAACCCCGTTGAATTCCAGGAACTAGTCTACTCCTGGGGCTAGGAGAAGAAACTAACAACATTGCAAAAGCCCTAAGTCTTTGGCAAGGACTTGCCCAAGCCCAGAAGCTAGCTATCAAGGAAATTATGGTGATAGGAGTCTCTCAGATTTTAATCCAAGCTATGGCCACCAACTCGATGCCAAACCAAATGAAACTCCAACAAATCTTTAAGAAAATACTTCCAAAAGATCAATTTTTTTTATGTGCTCTGTCAACTGAATGGCAAAGCAGACCAGGTTGCAAATGCAGCCACTCCCTTGAGCAAGGGCCAACTCTCCTTGAATGAGATCCTGCTCTTTGACCCTCTCCCATAAAGGCAATTGGTGGGTGATCAGTTGGGCTTCTCGAAGCAGGTGGCATTCAGATCTCCCCGTGGCTCGACTCGTGGCAGCTCTCTCATGTCACTCTTATCCGTCTCCTCCCTCGCGCAATGGAACTTCATCCCTCAACTCACATCCTCTCACCACCCCTCGCTTGATCTTTCTCTCACATCTCTCATGATGCTCTGCTTTGAGCCCATCCCCTTCCCGCATAGCGCTCGGGCGAAGCCCTTGCGCTCCATGGCATCACACATTTGAGCTGGTGTTAAATCTGGGAAGGCAGAGAATTGTTCTTTCATGTCTTGTCCATCTGTTACTACCCAGATCCCTCACCTGGCTTCTTCTCTCATCTTCCCCCCCCAGATCGCTCTTGCCCATTCGACACTACCTAGTTCCTTGCCTAGATTTTGCTCTTAGCTCCTTCACCAGCTCTCTCAATGTCTTCCAGTTCCAATTCCGCCTCCCCCCCCCCCTAATCCTCCCCCCTCTCTGGAACTAGAAATTTGCAAGTTGAAGCGTACTCTCAGTGCACACAAAGGCTTCCTGCTTCATCTTGACACGGAAGGAGGCTGGAGGTTCGAGATGGTCGAAGAAGAATTCATCCATCTCAAGGTGGAAGTGGTCAAAGCTCTTAAATATACAACGCAACAATCTAATAGCAAAACTGTTGAATTGGAGGCAAGAATCGAAAAGCTGGAGCTCCAAGCCACCAGAACGAACCGCCAAACAGACGCGGGAGTGAAGGCTTCCCCAAGTGCAGGTTCCTCCATCCCAGACCAGAAGGTTTAATTATCATATTCCTCACTCCTAAAACTAGACCAGTTTTGGTTTTCTGGCATTTTCTTTGTAAGCAGGATTATAGCCTCTTTTTGGAAGTCAGGCAAACCCTTTGTAAGTCGGTTCTCGGCCCGTGTTTAGCCAATTTTGGATTTTAGGACGGTATGGGAACTCTGGGATTTATTATCAGGGCAAACTTGCTTGTAATCTTGAATCCCATGCACATAATGCATGGCTGAATTTTGTAGTTTTTCTCACAGTGGTCACACCACTGCTCTCTTAATATATAAACCACTTTCTTGTAAAAAAAAAACAATCTGTAAGGTGGCTATCTAGAAATCCCTTTTAACGATATTCCTTTCACTTATAACAATATGTAAGGTGGCTATATTGAAATCTTTTTAATGATATTCCTCTCACTCTTAACAACATATAAGGTGGAAATATAGAAACTCTCTTACAAAATTCCTCTCACACCTATCAACATTAAAGGTGGAAATATACAAATTTTATAGGATTCATCTCACTCTTATAATCTACAATGAGTGGCTTACAAGCCTTATAATAGACTTTAGGAGATATCTACATATGCACATCAACTTACATTTACAAATATACATATTTACAATGAAATCTTTTATGATGGATGGTTTATTCATGGACCCATCCTCCCTTTGGTACTGGAAGGAGTTTCACAACTTCCTATCTCTGACAATGCCCCTGACGCCAATGTTGAGTATGACATTGAATCTGACGTAGAATCTAATGTTGAATCCAAGAAACCATTAGACCAAACTATAGGTCTTCCCAGTAACCTATATAACCCCTCGTTGCAAATATCAAGCACTATTGTTGTGTCTAGAGCAACTTCTCTTGAATGCACAAGTACCTAGCCATTCTGGAATGCGACTACATAGCCTTCATCTTCAAATGTTGCAACTGAGAGTAGGTTTACCTTCAAATATGGAACATATAACATATGTTCTATTCCCATAAATCCTTCCGACTTGAGTTGGAATCTTACATATCGATACACTCTTATTGCTTGTCTAGTATTAGTTCGAGATCCCACATACCAATCTGTGTTGGGCTCTGAGAAAGTCAAAAATATTGATCTCATCTCAGCCATGTGATGAGATGAGCCATTGTCCACAAACCATTCCTCGTTGTCTTCATATATCACTTTTCCAAGACCAGCCATTAGGAAGTATTATTTCTCAAATCTTCTAGTAAGACCATTAACTTCATCTAGAGTTGTTGTCTGTCTTATTACAAGTACCTTTACATCTTTCTCGTTCTGTTTCAGATATAAGTGCGGGTAAAGTGTTAAGCACTTCTCGATCTAATGTCCACTCTTACCACAATAAGAGAAGAGTATTTTGTTCCCATATTGGAACCACGATCGCTTTCTGTCATTCCCCCTTTTCTTTTGCTTTGAGAAATGATATTTACCTTTATCCTTCTTTTTGGAGGGCTTATCCTGCACAGACTGTCTTCTTTGACACTTATCCATATCATGGTTACTAGTTCCACAGAAAGCACATGGATACTTAGACCATTTACCAGTGGCAAACGTCTTCATTCCCTCCTTAGAATGCACATCCTTCTTTGGAGATGTCTTACACATGTTACTTTTATATGGACTAGAAGGTAAGACTAATTGCTTATGAAGGACCTCTTCATCTAAAGTTCTCCTTGCTTCAGTTGTCCTCGGGCATTCTCCATCTTGACCGGAAAAAGCATAATATGAGGAGTCATATTTCTCGATAATTCCTTTTGAAAGAGATAGTCCCTTTTGCATCAAAGACTTTACATTCTCAACCTGCCAATCTGCATGGATTGATGTTGATGGTGCCAATACTTGATTCCTTATTTGAAACTTTATTTCCAACTCATGAAAACATATCTTTATGGAATTCCTCTTAACATATCCGACAATCTTGTAGACTCTGCTTCTCTTCCTCGAGAGTTTGCAACTATATCCTTAACTCATAATTATCCTTCTAGATCTGTCAATTAATATTCTTTTGCGGTCTCAACTTCATGAGAGCTTTACTCATCTTGTCCTCTTAATAAGAGTCTTAAATATCTTCACCAACTAAACTCTTGTATTTCATCACATCAATGATTTGTGAATACACATCAAAACTAGCTTTAATACCACTTGTTCTAAAAATCCTTAGACACCACTTATTCCTTTAAAATATATGCATTCAACATCTAACTTGATTCAGAATTAAATCTTGATCATAATGAGGTGATTTGCAAAAAAATATAAATGATGGTGTGCTTCTTAATCAAAAACTCATAAACTGATGATTAATTTGCACATTATTGAGATGACACAACAAAAAATAAAAGAACTCAAATTACATATATGGATGATATATTGCTTCATCTTCAAAGTCCCTTTAGATAGTATGATTGTCCTTTGTCATCTCAAAATACCAAATTACATTACAACATGGCTTTACAAAAAGCCAATTTAATGGACTCTCCTTAATTCCGCTACTCAAAATAAGAAAATGAGTTCACCATTGAATTCCTTGCGAAATTCTGAGAAATTTGAGTATAAAGTTGACCAAATACCAAATTGGCTCAAATACACTCTCTTTACATGCCAAATGATGCACTATGGTGCTCATTAATGGCAATATGCACTAAGACTTTTACAAATGACCTCTGATCATAAAATAGACCTCAAGTTCATACTCCTTACGAAAATCATGAAAAATGAGTATAAAGGTCCCTAGGTGCAGTATATATAACTCATGGAACGCATATCGAGACACACCATACTTGACCTTTTCTTGGCACATAAATGTAGACATCCATACGGTACCTCCTTGAGATTCGTACCATCTCGGGATCCACACCTTCTCGGTTTGTGTGCAAACATGAGAATCGTGCTCCCTATCCGAACTCACAGGAAAACGATTTATTAAATCATTGGGGAATCCCATAACAAAGAAATTTTGTTGGCAGATTGGTTAGGCCTTCGGACTATAACCCGGAGGTTACGGTTTCAATCCTCCATAATCCATGCTTGGTTTGTTTTATTGTTATACAGTTTATAACTATATACTATATATAAAGTTTCGGTGGCATAATTTGTTAGATCCCCTC
The DNA here is from genome assembly GCA_900067695.1 of Picea abies. Lineage (NCBI taxonomy): Eukaryota > Viridiplantae > Streptophyta > Pinopsida > Pinales > Pinaceae > Picea > Picea abies. The sequence goes on from CBVK0103280344.1 coordinate 10,577, forward strand.
GGCTTTGGCACATGGTTTTATTAAATTTAAACAAAACCAAGGGTCGAGGGCTAAGCCTTCGGCCCTTTTTGTCACTGGGGCTAAGCCCTTGGCCCTTTTTGTCGTCGGCTAAACCTTTAACAAAGATTAAATAAATTCTCCACCATATATGGTTAAGAACCAACTGTGTGGCATATTGGTTGTTAGCATCTCAAACTCCATATCAAATTGTCTCCTTGTTGCAAGAATGAGGTCATTCTTGTCGCATCGAAAAAATGTTGTTCCTAAAAGCACTGGTTTTTTTTAGCATGCCATATTTTGGAATTTTATTATTATTCCATAAAATCTGTGATGCTCATAAGAAAACATTGGGTTC
>CBVK0103280540.1:0-15639 GCA_900067695.1 Picea abies
AGAGGTTTATTGGATCTTAACCCTCTAAACTTTTAGCATTAGGGTTATGAAATATAGAACAAAACAACAATGGAATATGAACAATATTTCAATACATAACAACTCAACCTTCTAGGGAAGCTAAGGAGAAAGGATACCAAAGTGAATTGATAACTTTCAACCCTCCAGGGAAATCTTATCATGCATAAACTAGATCTGAAAACTCACTTTTAAAACAATACTTAATGTCTTCAATTATGATGTGAAATCACTTATCATAATTTCTTTTTAGTTATGTCAAATTAACAAGACATATATAGTTGTAAATAATAGTTCATGAACATTGCTAAAAATCAAATCTAAAATTTACACAAGTTGTGGATAGCTGAAAACTTCATTAATATGCATAAAATGAAGTTGTTGTACATACCATAGTTTTATAACAAGTTTATTACAATCCACTAGCTCCCCAAAACCTTGACAAATGAAAACCCTAGCTCAACCAAGTATCCCCAACATGAATGAATCACTCAAACAAGGCCTCTAAGGTAATACATCCTCTTCTCTTCTTCTTCTTAACCAAATACAACCCGATATTTATCATAAACCCATAATCTCAAACCTTCAAGGGATGAAACCCTAACCCCTAAACTTCAAGATGTTGCAAGAAGATTATAATACCCTAGTGAAGAAAAGAGAGAGAGAGATAAAGAGAGAGAGAGAGAGAGAGAGAGAGAGATTAAGTACAAATGAAGAGCTAAAAGAGAGAAGATGACTAATTTGCTCCTCCTCTAGGTCACACCTCTACAAAAGATTGAAATAAGAATGAACACAAATGATATATGATGATCATCCAACGATTTTTTTTTCACAATAGTAAACACTTGTCACAGGAGAAATCTCCATCAAAGAAGTCCTCCTCCCATGTATAACTTCTCCTAGGGTTTCCTTATGAACCCTAGCGAGTCACTGCAAGAAGACGAACATGAACACAATATTATGATGATAATGATGAATGAACCTATCTCCATGACATCCTTCCATGCATGTGCCTCCTCAAAGCTAGAAGGCTCTTCCATATTTGCATTGGAATGTACAAGTGTTATTGGATTGACAAGTAACATGTAGAGGCCTTTCTCTCTCACCCCTTTAGCCAAGTCCACATACTAGCTAGACTACAATCACTAATGGTGCATTGTTGTGCCTCAAGTGAAACTCTCCACTGTACATCTTTCATACAAGACATTGAAAGAATATTCTTCTTCAAATCATGAACAAACAAAACATAATTCAACTTAATAACATCACCTAAAGGCATCTAAAAGGAAATTGAGTCACGTCTTCTCACAAGATAAGTGGCATCATCACCAAGCCCCATGTTCATGCCTCCCTCTTTCTCCTTAAACTTGTTGAACAAATCCCTATGTCTTGAAGCTCCACTATCCACATACCATTGAACACTAGACACAGTGTTAGAGAAGAAGCACAAGACCAAAACCATATCCATCTTAGAAAGATTGCAATATGAAGAAGATCTTCCACCTATTGCAACTGAAAAAAATCAACATTTACTAGAACAAATCAACCACCTATTATAGGTCCTCTTATGAATCTCATTCATTAAAAATAAAACCATACCAGCCAATAATCCCATAGATCTACCACTAACATTAACAATCCATAGAACAAATCAACCACCTATTACATGTCCTCCTAGGAATCACACATGTGGAAAATGCATCCATAACAACCATCAATGCAATAGATCCACCATTTCTCATTTGTTATGACCAAGGGAGGCATATATAGGGTTAAATGGATATGATATGACCCCACGGGGGGCATAAATGGGTCTAAATGTACAATAATGTGTAAATATATATGTAATAGGGTCGACCTAATAGTAAAGGGGCCTCATGTGTAGATGTGAATTGGTATATATAGAGATCTTGTATTCATTATTGGAAGGATGTGAATTGTGATGTATAAATGTATTTGGTTATTTGGAGGAGGTTCTCCCATTCTTTAAGGAGTTATTGTGTAAGTTATCTATCTTGGAGTTGTGCTCCACGCTCACATTATGTACATGGTGTGTACTTCTATTCTATTATGATATTTTTAAGCATTTGGAACATTACATCATCACAAGAGAAACTAGGGTTTCAACCTATCAAAATCGTCACATAGGTGCAAGTGCTCATCTCAAGCAACCTAGGGCTTCACACCCAACAAACTCAACAAGGTCAACCACCTCTCCCAAATAATATTCATTTGAAATACAAGCTCCCTCTTACATCTAGAGTGATCTCAACCACAAAAGCATTGATATCATGTGGAAATTTCCAATACAAATTGACTTTTAATGCAAAGTAAAATTTTCACCTCTTTGACTAGAGGTTTATTGGATCTTAACCCTCTAAACTTTTAGCATTAGGGTTATGAAATATAGAACAAAACAACAATGGAATATGAACAATATTTCAATACATAACAACTCAACCTTCTAGGGAAGCTAAGGAGAAAGGATACCAAAGTGAATTGATAACTTTCAACCCTCCAGGGAAATCTTATCATGCATAAACTAGATCTGAAAACTCACTTTTAAAACAATACTTAATGTCTTCAATTATGATGTGAAATCACTTATCATAATTTCTTTTTAGTTATGTCAAATTAACAAGACATATATAGTTGTAAATAATAGTTCATGAACATTGCTAAAAATCAAATCTAAAATTTACACAAGTTGTGGATAGCTGAAAACTTCATTAATATGCATAAAATGAAGTTGTTGTACATACCATAGTTTTATAACAAGTTTATTACAATCCACTAGCTCCCCAAAACCTTGACAAATGAAAACCCTAGCTCAACCAAGTATCCCCAACATGAATGAATCACTCAAACAAGGCCTCTAAGGTAATACATCCTCTTCTCTTCTTCTTCTTAACCAAATACAACCCGATATTTATCATAAACCCATAATCTCAAACCTTCAAGGGATGAAACCCTAACCCCTAAACTTCAAGATGTTGCAAGAAGATTATAATACCCTAGTGAAGAAAAGAGAGAGAGAGATAAAGAGAGAGAGAGAGAGAGAGAGAGAGAGATTAAGTACAAATGAAGAGCTAAAAGAGAGAAGATGACTAATTTGCTCCTCCTCTAGGTCACACCTCTACAAAAGATTGAAATAAGAATGAACACAAATGATATATGATGATCATCCAACGATTTTTTTTTCACAATAGTAAACACTTGTCACAGGAGAAATCTCCATCAAAGAAGTCCTCCTCCCATGTATAACTTCTCCTAGGGTTTCCTTATGAACCCTAGCGAGTCACTGCAAGAAGACGAACATGAACACAATATTATGATGATAATGATGAATTGAATTTCCTTCCTCTATATATACATGTGAGGTAAGGGATGCCAACAATACAATTTGGATCCATGCCCTTACAGAACACAACTCCGTCACAAGCCTACATAGACTTCATTTCTCATCCTAAGCCATGTACTCCATGTTGAAGTTTAACTTATACAACTTAGCAATTACGGTTCTTCTTTATTATTATAAACATTTTGCACATTAGATGCATAAATAAGATCACTGAAAGAGAGGCAATCAAAGAAACAATAGAGACACACAAATTATCCTGGGAAACCCTCATGGGGGAGAAAACCCAGCAAAAACTTCCTCAATATAGATAGAACAAATACTGAACAAAAGATCCTCCTCTACTCCTTCACTAGGAAAAATAGCACACCACTTAACCAAGAAATACCAAGACACGAACCAAGAAACCTCCTTGACGTCACACTTAGCTGCAATAGCAGTTCCTCCCAGACTTACACACTTCTTCATCGCTACAGAGCTAGTGTGGTCTGTGTGTCCAAATGAGGCACTAACCTCTCTTATACATAGTGGCATGGATAGCCTATCATTAGGTTTGGGCCAACCTGTCACTTTACCCTCTTAATTTATATTTAACTTTAAAGGAACAATAGGGCCGACTTTTACAAAGGCATAATAGGGCCTAATTAAATATAATATAATAAAATTATTCAACTCTCAGGTAGAATATTCTTCGAAGTTACAATATTTCAACACCCCCTCTTAATAAGAAGGGTATTCCAGTGAAAAAATCAATAACAATTGACTGGACTCAATACAACATCAAGAGGAGGGGACATCGTCATCAGCATTAGGAACACTGTCGGTCATATCTATAGGTCATCGAAAGTTTTTCTCATCATCAACCTCAGTAGAAATTGAACATCATCATCATCTGCAACGCGGAGCTGGAGTAACATCATCATCAACATCAACAACATGAAATTGGAACCTCAACATCAACGACACAAAGCTGGAACAACAACATCAACAACACGAGAATGGAACATCAACATCAACATCATGAAGTTGGAACAACAACATCAACAACACGTGGCTGGAACATCAACATCAACAAAACGAAGTTGGAACAACAACATCAACAACATGAGGCTGGAACATCAACATCAACAACACAAAGCTAGAACAACAACATCAACAACACGAGCCTGGAACATCAACATCATTAGGTGGGAACATAATGAGGCAAGTGCATAAAAAACAACATATGTGGTACTCGGACAGACTGTCCTTACCAGACCTTTAGGATCTTCCAAGGGATCATAATATTCCCTAGGATAACAAGCTACCACGTGGTACTCTGATAGACCATACTTATCGGAACTTCAAGATTTTCCCAGGAATCATAAGATTCCCTAGGATATAAAATCTTAACCGAGCTACCACTACTGACCACAACTGGCATATACATGCACAAGTATTATGACATACTGTCCTTCTCGAACCTTCAATATCTTCCCACGGATGACCAGTCCCCTAGGATATAAAATCCTAACTGAGTTACCCGCTATTTGTTAGGATACCATAGTATCATTAGCATCACTCCCCCTTTCGAGGGATGATGGAACTCCCCTTCTCTCCTTGGGGTTGCATGACCTCCCGGTCAAGTATCTTCAATAAACTGAGCCGAATCATCTCTTCGGGCCTCTGCCAGACCCTAGATTTAAGTCACACATGCCCCCTTTTTATTATCCACGCAAGTCTGATTCCCCCGCGCATGATTTCTCTTGCGCTCCTGGTAACACTGAGTTGCGAGCGCTAGTTCTTCTACTAGGCCCTTATTCCTTATGAACACATGCTATAACCTCTAGCTATCCCCCTTTGCGACTTAGGGCTTCGGTTTTTTTGAGTGCAATTGACTCCTTTTTCCTCAAACTCTGGACCGATGAAATCACTCGAACGAGATCTATGACCCGTGCTTCTCTGACCTATAGCCACATATCCTCCTTGATACCGACGACTAGGATTTCACTTCGCCTCTTCGAGGTTTTGACGATACTGCTCCTTACACACTTTCAAACCTCCGAATACACGAAGTGCCGAAGGATTTCAAGACTATCCTCCGTGCAACTCTCCCAGATCTCATGGTTTGGAAATATCTGGATTCCTCCGAATGGATCTTGCTCGTTGATTGGGAAATTTTCAGTGGGCTCCTCCCTACTGAATAATTTCTACCCACTATCTCTTATGATCATGTTTCGTCTCGAAACTTTAACTTTCTCCTGGATGTTTCTTGACACTTACTCCTCGCACCTTTTCAAGATGACTTCCTTGACACTTAGCTAAAGTCGACCCTGTGCACACCTTGCAACAAACTTGCTTCCACTTAACCCCTTTGTGGGCGACTGTGCACTCCTTGCAATAATCCTTACACAACTCGATTGTTCCTCCTAAACTATATATCGTTGAGTGTGTCTCTGCCTACGCACACCTTGCGTGGTCCTCTGCACTCTTTGCAAGTAAAACTTCAAGTTATCTCTCCTGAGATTCTGAGTCAAAATGGACTCTATCAATGCACTCCTTGCGGACACTATGCACACCTTGCATATAAATCTCCACGCTATCTGTTCTGAGTTTCTGAGTCAAACTAGACTCTGTCAACACAAACCTTGCAGACACTATGCACTCCTTACATGAACTTGTAGAAGAGAAACAATTGAAACTTATCTGATCCTCACATATTGATACATTCAACCATGTAATGCATTCATAACATAAGAACAAGTAATAACAAAGAATTGCAATTAAACAGAAAGCCTACTATTCATTCAGATAGACACAATAATAACAACACCAAACATTTTGGATCAACACTTCTCTATTATATTCATTCAAAAGATATTTATATGGGTTCATACAACTTTGATAAGCTTCAATAGTCTCAACAATAACAACTTCAGATAACTTTCAGTCCTCAGCTAGAATAATCTTTAGTGGATTTCAACAACCTTCAACAACCTCATTTGGACATATATTACATATATTTATATAAGAGGGCTCATAGAGATTTTTCCCTTCGACTACCTTAGTGTTATCTTATCAAATCAAAATCTTTCAACTACTAAGGCTTATTAAAATAAATGATCAGTACAGACATATACGAGTGAATGCTTTAGATCTGTATTGTTATTAACTACATTAAAGAAAATACAATCTCCATCGATCTCACGCGATGGTTCAACCTCTTAACATTTAAGATCTTCTTTAATTACAATATTTTCAAGATATTTATATGATATGCCATCTTTAAATTCAAAATCACTTCAAAAATACGCGCTAAGGCGTTGAGTTGTCCTCCACTTGCACTTTGATGACGATGCTCCTGCATCATACTTCTCTAGAAAAAAAATCATGGACTCTTGTCCATGAGCTCCTGCACTGACTTCCATGCTTATGAATATCTTCTTCATTTACCCAGCTGGCATCTTCTATTGGGTGTCCTTTCCACTTTACCAAATACTCAAGATAAGTATTCCTCCTGGTCTTCTTGCCAATCCTCTGATCTATGATCTTCTCTATCTGTGGATTTTCTGCTACAGACATCTGCTTCTCCCACTGGATCTCTTTTTGATCTTCTGATCCTCTTGTGTCATCTTCCCCTTAAGGATACAGGTATGAAATGTTGAATATGTTCAATATTCCCACATCCTCTGGCAACTCTATATCATAAGAATTTGCATCAAATTTTCTTAAGATCTTGCACGGTCCTATCTTCTTCAACTTCAGTTTGTTATATGTTCCCCTTGGGAACCTTTCCTTCCTGAGATGTGCCAAAACTTGATCTCCCACTTCAATTTGAAGTTATCTCCTATGTTGATCAACTCTGCATTTATATGCTCTGTTGTTGTTCTACAACTGCTTTTTGATCTGATTGTGAAGCTTTTGCATTTCTGCAGTGAAGTCTTCTGCTCCAGTGCTTCTAAATTCATTATGCTCCAAATATCTCAAATATGATATTCCTCGTCACTTCATCCCAATACTATCTGGAATGGACTCTTTCTTGTACTCCTGTTTGGTGAGTCGTTGTATGCAAACTCTGCTTGTGATAGAATTTGATCCCACTAGCTACGATGTTCAGTGACCAGACTCCTTGGTAAATTTTCTAAACTTCGATTTACCACCTCAGTTTTTCCATCCATTTGAGGGTGGTATGCTGAACTAAAGGACAGTTCCTTCCCCAATTTCTTCCACAATGTCCTCCAGAAATGACCAACAAATTTAGTGTCTCTGTCTCGGACAATACTCTTGGGCAACCCATGAAGTCTCACAACTTCCTTAAAAAACAGATGTGCAATGTGTGTCGCATCATTAGTTTTCTGGCATGGGATAAAGTGTGCCTTATTTGAGAATCTATCAACTACAACAAATATGGAATCACTTCCCCTTTGTGTTCTTAGCAATCCCAACACGAAATCCATGCTTATTGCATCCCAAGGCCTATCTGGAATAGGCAATGGTTGATATAATCCAATGTTTTGTCGCTTTCCTTTTGCATACTAACAAATCTTACATTTGTTTACAAATTTCTTCACCTCTGCCCTCATACCTGGCCAATAGTATGAGTTGTTCAACTATGCAAATGTCTTGTCATGGCCAAAATATCCTGCTAGACCTCCACTATGTTTTTCCTTCAACAGATTATCTCTCATTGAGTACTTTGGTATGCACAACTGGCTACCTTTAAACAACAATCCATCTTGAATCAGATACTCTGTCCACTGACTTTTGTCTCCAAGCACACGATTTGCGCATGCTTCATATGCCTCTTTAAAATCTAGATCATCACAATGCATCTCCTTAAGGTGTTCGAACCCTAAGGTTTTCACTTGAAATTCCTGCCGAATCAAACATCTCCTGCTCAATGCATCAACAACTTTGTTAGCATTACCGGAAATATGTTTAATGACAAAAGTGAAATTTTTCATAAACTCTATCCACTTAGCATGTCTTTGATTTAACTTCTCATGTCTGGTTATGAATTGTAAAGCCTGATTATCACTATACAAAACAAATTCTTTTGGAACAAGGTAGTGCCTCCATTTCTTTAAAGCTTGAATTACTGCATAAAATTCTTTATCATATGTGGACTACTTCCTCTTGGTGTCATTTAGCTTCTCACTGAAATATGCAGCAAGCCTATTGTCTTGGCTCAAGACTGCTCCAATTGCTACTCCAGTAGCATCACATTGTACTTGAAAAGTCTTCTCGAAATCTGGCAAGACCAAAATCAGTTGTTTTGTTATCTTCTCCTTTAATATCCATAAAATTTTCTCAACTTCTTTTGTCCACTTAAAATGTTTGTGTCTCTTCTTCACCGTATCTAATATAGGTGCACAAATACCACTGAAATTTTTTATGAACTTCCTATAGAAACTTGCTAATCCATGGAAGCCTCTCACCTCAAATATGCTCCTTGGCGATGGCCATTCGCTGATTGCTCTCACCTTCTCTAGATCCATATTCAATTCATTTGAAGAGATTACAAAACCCAAGTAAATGAGTTCTATCTTCATAAAAGAGGATTTCTTCAGATTTATCAACAACTTCTCTTGCTACAATCTCCTCATCACTAATGTTAAGTGCCTCAAATGCTCTTCTTCAGTTTTACTGAAGATTAATATATCATCCATATATACAATCAAAAACTTACCAATAAAATATTTCAATACCTCATTCATCAACATTATAAAAGTACTTAGGGCATTTGTCAAGCCAAATGGCATAACAAGCCACTCATACAACCCTTCATTCGTTTTGAAGGTTGTTTTCCACTCATCACCTTCTCTCATCCTTATCTGGTGATATCCACTTTTCAGTTCTATTTTTGAAAAATAATTTTCTCCGCTCAGACAATCCATTAATTCATCCATCCTTGGAAAAGGAAATCTATACCTGATGGTGATCTTGTTTATGGCTCTTGAGTCTGTACACATTCTCCATCCTCCATCCCTCTTCGGACTCAAAACAGTTGGTATTGCGCATGGAATCAAGCTTTCTTTGACTAAACCCTTGTCCATCAAATCCTGGACTTGTCTCTTTACCTCCTCATTCTCTTGAGGTTTCAATTTGTATGATGCTTTGTTTGGTAGAATCGCTCTTGGTATGAGATCAATGGGATGGATGATACTCCTGATAGGTGGCAATGAGCGAGGTAACTCATCCACTACTATGTCAACAAATTTTTCTAACAGCTCCTGAATTTCTTCAGGCAGATCATCCATAGAAGTACTTGTAAGGACGACTCTAGGCTTCCTCACCACAACAAATTGCATCTCCTGTTCCTTCTTGACTTCACTTAGGATTTCCTTCCCACTCATGAGAAGTATACTTGTGATGGATTCTTCCTTCACTTTCTTATCCTCTATTGGTAGTAGCATGTGTGTTCTACCATTTTTCTTCAGGGTATAAGTATTTTTCCTCCCATTATGAATGACATTTATGTCAAACTGCCATGGTCTCCCCAAAAAGACATGACATACATCCATGGGAATCAAATCTCATCTCTATATCCTCTTATATTAAATTCAACTAGGAATTGTTTAGTTACCATTACCTAGTGCCCTTTCTGCAACCACAAGACTCTATACAGACGCATATGTGCAATTGTCTTCAGCTCGAATTTCTCCACCATTTCTATGGATACCAAGTTATCGGTGCTCCCAATGTCAATTATCACCTTGCATACCCTGTCTTTAGTCTTGGAAGCAGTTCTGAACAAACTGTTCCTCTGTACTGATTTTTCCACCTCTAGCTCTAGCTTCAAGAGAAACTTCTTCATCATTAATGACCTCCCATCTTATGTGCCTTCTGCCTCAACATTTCACTTCTGCGCCTTCTACCTCAACATTTCGTTTATGCACTTCCAAAATGTGATATTCACCTCCTCCTTATTTCTTTCTCTCGGGGAATTCCCAAGACATATGTCATGTTTTTCCACAGGCATAACACTTCACTTCTGCTCCTCTGCCTCTTCCTCTTCCTTGAGGAAAAACATTCCTTCCAGCATACTGTCTCCCTCGAGAACTTCCTACTCTTTCTAAGTGATTGTTTGGTTTTCCAATCTCAACCTTGGGATTTTGTGCCTTGTCATGGACAATTCCTTTACCTCTGTTTAAACTTCTTCCCCTGCTTTGTTGAATCTGTTTCTTGGCCAATTTATCTTCTGCCTTTAGTGTAATATGACAAGAATCCTCCACTGTCCTCACCGCTATCATGCTGATTTCATCCTGGATTTCATATCTCGGGCCATTAATACACCTAACAACCTTTTCATCATCTTTTTCTCTCTATCCAGCCTTGATGTTCAACTTATAAAATTCCTCGGTGTATTCTTTTATTGTCTGTCCTTTCTGTCTCAGGTTCTGTAATTTCCTGAACAAATTTATCTGAGAGTCTTTGGGTATGAACTTAGCCTTCAGCTTGACTACCATTCCATCCTAGTTCTTTATATTTTGTTTGCCTTTGCATTTTCTGTCAACCTATAGTTCATCCCACCACAACGCTGCATGTCCCTTCAATCTGGTCACAACATGTTTTACTTTATTCTCATCATAAACTTCTTCATAGTCGAAGTATTTGTCCATTTCTCTTATCCAATACAACAATTATTCAACATCTATTTTTCCTTCATACATTGGGATTTCTATTTTTTCTCTTGCTTCCAATTTGACAACAACTTTCAACAAGAATTCTTCTACAACATATTCTCCTGCATATCCTTCAACTTCCATTTATTTTCTCTCTGCATCACTAACGTCTCCAACATTAGGGGCTCTCCTTTGTGTTGTCTCCATAGCATATAATATTGCACAAAGTTCTCTCATTTCCCTTTCCACATCTGGATTTTCTACAGGTCTCTCCGCACGTCTTCTAGGCGGCATTGTATTGAAATTTCTCCACACAGAGCTTATGTTGGTGTTGATACCACTTGATAATACCAGATTACTTCCTTCTTTTACACATAGTACAATTTGAGGCTCTGATACCACTTGATGCATTCCCCCTTCTCTCCTTGAGGTTGTGCAACCTCCTAGTCAAGGATATTCAACAAACTGAGCCAAATCAACTCGTCAGGCCTCTGCCAGACCCTGGATTTATTTCACAAATTCCCCCTTTTTGTTACCCATGCAGGTTCGATTCCCCCACACACGCTTTCTCTTGCACTCTTGGTAACATTGAGTGGCGAGTGCTAGCTCCTCTACTAGGCCCTTCTTCCTTAAGATCACGGGCTATAACCTTTTTCTATCCCCCTTCACGACCTTAGGATTTGACTGTTTTGAGTGCAACTGACTCCTTTTTCCCTGAACTCTGGACCGACGAAATCACTTGGACAAGATCTATGTCTAATGCTTCTTTGACCTATAACCATGTATCCTCCTTGATAATGACAACTAGGATTTCACTTCACCTCTTTGAGGCTTCTTCAATCTCACTCCTTACACACTTTAAAACCTACAAATACACGAAGTGACAAAGGATTTCAAGACTATCCTTCGTGCAACTCTCCCAAATCTCACGGTCTGGAGAGATCCTGATTCCTTTGAATGAATATTGCTCGTCGATTGGGAAATTTTCAGTGGGCTCCTCCCTACTGAAGAATTTCTACCCACTATCTCTTCTGAGCTTATTTCGCCTCGAAACTTTAAGATTCTCCTGGATGTTTCTTGACACTTACTCCTCGCACCTTTTCAAGATGACTTCCTTGACACTTAGCCAAATTCGACCCTGTGCACACCTTGAAACATGCTTGCTTCCACTTAACCCCTTTATGGGCGACTGTGCACTCCTTGCAATAGTCCTTACACAACTTGATTGTTCCTCCTGAAAAATATAGCATTGAGTGTGTCTCTGCCTACACACACCTTGTGTGGTCCTCTGCACTCTTTGCAAGTAAAACTTCAAGTTATCTCTCCCGAGCTTCTGAATCAAAATGGACTCTGTCAACGCACTCCTTGCAGACACTATGCACACCTTGCATATAAATCTCCACGTTATCTCTCCCGAGATTCTGAGTCAAACTAGACTGTCAATGCACACCTTGAAGACACTATGCACTCCTTGCATGAGCTCATAGAAGAGAAACAATTGAAACTTATTTGATCCTCACAGATTCATACATTCAACCATGTAATGCATTCATAACATAAGAACAAGGAATAACATAGAATTGCAATTAAACAGAAAGCCTACCATTCATTCAAATAGACACAATAACAACAACACCAAACATTTTGGATCAACGCTTCTCTGTTATATTCATTCAAATGATATGTACACAGGTCATACAACTTCGATAAGTTTCAACAGTATCAATAATAACAACTTCAGATAACTTTTAGTCCTCAGCTACAATAATCTTCAACATCTTTCAACAACCTTGAACAACCTTCAACAACCTGATTTGGACACATATTACATATATTTATACAAGAGGGCTCATCGAGATTTTTCCCTTTGACTACCTTAGTGCTATCTTATTGAACTAAAATCTTTTAACTACTAAGGCTTATTACAATAAATAATCGGTATAGACAGATAAGAGTGAATGCTTCAGATCTGTACTGCTATTAACTACATTAAAGAAAATACAATCTCCCTTGATCTCACGCGATGGTTCAACCTCTTAACACTTAAGATCTTCTTTAATTACAATCTTTTCAAGATATTTATATGATAAGCCATCTTTATATTAAAAAATGCATGCTAGGGCGATGAGTTTTCCTCCACTTGTGCTTTGATGATGATGCTCCTGTATCAAGAGAGGTCCTTTCAGACTACACCAAGTTTGTCTCAGAAGTACTCAAACTTCACACGAGACAAAGGCTTAGTCAACACATCTGCAACCTTCTCATATGTGCCAACATAGTGGAGATTTACAAATCCCTTCTACACCATGTCTCGAATGTAGTGATATTGGATCTCTATGTGCTTCATCTTATCACATAACACTGGGTTCTATGTCATCTTTATGAAACTTTGGTCACCACATAGAATCATGGTAGCTTCCATCTCTAGATCAAAAAGACCTATCAACAACTTCTGAATCCACATGGCTTCACAAATGGTGGAGCGGGCTGCAATGTACTCTACTTATTTCATACTGAGAGAAATACTGGATTATTTCTTGTTTTTCCACAAAGTCATGGTTGACCCCAAACTAAAACATCATCCAGAAGTGATATTTCTTTCTGAAGCACTTCCAGCCAAATCTAAATCAGTATAACCATACAGTCTAAAGTCATGATCTATAGTATAACAGAGACCATAATCCAACATACCCTTAATGTATCTCATCACATACTTTGCAGCTACAAGGTGAACACGTCTAGGCCACCAGATACTGACTCAAAGTGTTCACAACAAAGCATATATCTGGCCTGGTATTTTTCAGATACATCAATGAACCAATCATCTTTCTGTATAGAGTAACATCAACTATTTGTGATGAAGTATCAACTAATAACTTCATATTCGTCTCCATAGAAGTGGACATGGATCTATAGTCCATCATGTCGAATCTCTTCAAAATTTCCACAACATACTTTCCTTGATTAAGGAAAATATCTTCTAGATTCTTCCATACTTCAAGACGTAAGAAATAGTGCATCAGGTCTAAGTCCTTCATTTCAAATTGACCAATAAGATTATTCTTACAATATGTGATGAAATTTTCTTCATCCATCAAGAATAATTCATCCACATATAGAAACAATATAACTGGTCCATCATTCTCAATCTTGAAGTAAAGGTTGGGATCAACTTTACTCTTGGTAAAGCCCAATCTCATCAGAAAACTATCAATCATGTCATACCAAGCTCTTGGAGCTTGCTTCAACTTGCATACATGAGTCTTCATGTCTTGTTCTTTGAAACCAAAATTTTCACATCACATTGTACCAACCTGGTACACTTTCTCAACTGCAACTCAATCTGCATAATCATGTGTTGGTTCTATGTGCTTTCTACAAAGCACTATCTATCTCATTGCCTGAGAGTATGTCCTCTACTCTTTCTGCAATTGTTCCTTCTGGAACTGGGACTCTGCACCTACAACTGCTCTTTCTAAAGATGAGAATAACTACTCCATTCTCATTGTAGCTGGTGAAATCTGAGAGTAGCTCCTCTATTCTATCATGGCAACAATTTCATCTGAAACTGAGAGTGAATCAATAACTAATACTGGAGGTAGATTTTCTTATTTCATGGAGGTAACTCAATCTCAAACACAAGGAATGATCCCTCTGGATCTCATACTATATCGGAATCATGGTTGTTCTGGCTGTCTTCACGAACACTGGAACTATTTCTTTGATTACTGGAGAAAGTGTCTCGTCATAGTCTTATCTCTCTTGCCGGGTGAATCCTCTGGACACAAATCAGGATTTGTACATCTCTATATTGTTATCTGCAACATGCTTGATCTATTAGATCAATCTTGAAAGTCACCATTGGCTTCCCTTCTAGTCTCAAGGAAAAATCCATATCCTAGTCCTTCTGACCAACTTCCTCCTTTGTTACTAAAACAAGGTAATCTTCCCAGGAGATTTCACATCTCCTAGAAGTCTCTGAAGATACTATCTAGTCTTCTCAACTCATGTCATTTTTCTGTCCATCTTGGAAGATGTCTCTTTTTCCCATCTGATCCTCTCTGAGATCAGGCTCACTCCAAGTCTTGATTTCTTCCGAGTCTACAAAAAATTCATAGTATCTGCAGGATATACTTGGTGTTGAATACGAAGTCTTAATATGAAAAGTTGAGTCAGAGTTCAAACAAATTCTTCTTCTTGTCAAGGTGGCTTCATTATCCATTGACCAAGTCTACTGTGAGTTCCATTCTAATGTTCAATCATATTTGGAGCTTTCTGCTCCTTACAATCAATCTCCATATGAGATACTCTGTATCTCAAAAGTAGCTTCTTCTTCATCTTCTTTGGTACATGGATGTATACAACTTGGATAGTCTACTCCATGTCTCATCTAATATGTTTCCTCTTGAAACCGTCACTATAGCTTCCTCAGGGTTATCACCTGTGACCTTCCCGATACTAGAACAACAAGGGAGAAGAAACAAACAAGAATAATACTCTTTATAATAATAATAAAACAATAGCGAGAAAAATCACGTGTGACCTGCCTAAAACAAGGGTAAAAAGTAAGAAATACAATAATAAGGAATGAGAGAAACACTCTTCTAGTGTTGTGATCAATCATTCCTCTATGGTAACCTGGAAACAAAACAAGAAGTT
>CBVK0103280579.1:0-10509 GCA_900067695.1 Picea abies
ATTTGTTCAGGTTTAATGATTTGTTGTAGAAATTGAATTTTGAGCTCTGGCTGACATTCTTTGTAAACCCTAATCATCTTTTCTTCGTTGAATGACTCAGAGTTTATGGAAAAAACTTTTGGTATATTGAGTGACTCTCGAATGGACAGACTATCTATTCTACACAGGACTTGAGACCCCTATTTATTTACAAGTACCCTTTTTGCATGGGAATATTGCTCAGTGCACCAACCAACGAATTCAGGAAAAGGGAAAGAAAGCTCGATCGTATATGGGACAATGGAGGCCTGGATTGCTTCTAGAAATGGAATATTCTTTCCCTTTATATCATCCAAGTTGCTTCGAGACACAGAAATGGGGGAAATAGTGATATCATGATCAAATACATATGCATCTCTGTCAATTAGGGATTCATCATTTCCTTCGGGGTTTTTCTCTGCTACTGACAACACTATGGGATCCATGGCGATGAGAAAAATAACTAGACGTGAACTGTAATGGTGCAATGTTGGGTTGCATCAAAAAATGGCGGTCGCGATAGTGTTCCAACGGTCCCATGTTTGAAAATAATAAATAATGGAAATGTTGCATCGATACTTTATACTTTCCAATTTGCGGAGATGTGGATTGGCAGTTTTGGAACAACCTACTTGTCATTCCGCAATCAACCCGAAGTTGACACATACTCCTCAATGGAAACCGCGGTTTGGATTGTGGGACCACCCTTCAGAATTATCCCCCGCGCAACTTCAAACTCTACAATGCTTCTTGGTCGTCGATTTTGATGGATCATGGTCAAAGTAATTTTGAGCCCGATCTAATTAGTTTCTTCGCCAAATTTGACTACTTTGTGCCATTTTTAACCTTCCTGCCAATTTTTCATGCCTCCAAATTGTTTAGCGCCTTTGCTAATTTTAGAACCCTAACCTTAGGAAATAAAAAAAAAATATTGGTGACTAACATTAGGTTCCTTTAAATCTTCCACATGGAATTTCCTCTTCTTTTCCCTATGAAGTTTGACAAATGAATTTTCATAAGATGGGATGGAGGCATAATATAAGTCCATCTGAATATGACCTCCCATAGTAGCATCCCACTTCATATATAGGAGCATACCCCATGCATTAGGTACATCAATAACAAATATGTCCATTGGGAAAGTGATATTTGGGTAGGCTGTTGATTTGACTAGAAGATTCACAATTATCCCCTGAACTTCAATTTCTCTAGAATCCATGGCACATACATTGTGATAAGACCTTGAGTTTTTCAAATTCAATAATTCCATGACATTCTTCGTGATGATATTTGATGAAGCTTCAGAGTCATACATACAATTATGTAGAAGAAGATCATTAATCATTAAAGACACAAAGGAAGGTGGATGATCTTCCTTTGTCCAATCCATGCTATATAAAATCACAGGAACATCCTCATGATATTCTTTAGATTTCTCAACATTTTTTTCCTTATACTTACCAAGACTTCTCTCTTTAGGACCTTCTATAGATTTCAACAATTTATCTCTTTGATAATGCATCTTGATGAGATATGAAACTGGAACTAAGACCTTAGCATTATATATCCAACTGCCCAAGTCAACACTTAAACCTACATTTGGAGGAGTGATTGCTTTAGGAATGTTTTGATACGACTTATTATCATTCCCTTTCTTTTGGTATGTTACTCCTTTAAATATAGCCATCTCTAAGATTTGTTCTGGGGTGGGCTTCTCACCATACAACTTAGTCACGTTATCAACTTTCTTACTTAATTCATTGGTTTTCTTCCATTGATCATTTGTGACAGTGTGAGGTTTTCCTACATTGTTGATGAAATCAGAACATCTTGAGTATGCAACATAGTTTCTTATTTCAAGGAGTCCTTGCTCATTGATTTGAAAAAATATGGGGAAAGTGGATTCCTCATGAAAGTCCCCACAATCTCTACAAAAGGGAGGAGCCTCATCATTGACCATATTTGTTGTTTCCAACCGATTAGGTGGCCTTTGATATTGGGGAGGACCTCTTTACTACCATCTTTCACTATTTTGCCTAGGTTAAAATACATTAGCTTGAGATCTCTCCATGGAAATCAATTTATTTTGCATGGAATTAAGTTGAGAAACATGGTTGGCTTCCATGGCCTTAATTACCTCAATTAATTCTTTCAAAGGATCTGTGGAGGAAGTCTTACTTTATGATGTGACTGCTTTATCTTTAGATTCTAATTGCTTTGAAGTATTACCCCTTGTAAAACCGGGAAGGTTGGACTTGCCAAAGGATTGCATGTTCCTATCAATATTTATAGCCATTTCTTGGGAAAGTTTGAGAGTTGTTGGCTCTTTGTCTCTAAGATGATACCTTATATTACGATTGAAGGCTTCAATATAATAGATGAGAATGGATGTATATGGAGGTTTAATGTCTTTATGGAGACTAGATATCAAATCATTAAACTTTTTGTTAAACTCCTCCATTGTTTAATTGTCATTATTTTTTATACTATGAAGTGTAGCCAATAAGTGATGATGTTATTTCTTATCACCCCATATTTCTGTGAATGCTTCAATAAAATCTTTGATGGTGTCTCATTTCTTGTCATCTAACCCAGAGAACAGTCGAAGGTATTTTCTTTAAGGGAAAAGGAAAAGAGTTTCATGTTTACATATTAATGGTTATGAGTTGCACCACTACACCATTATTAATACAATATGAAAAAGATTTAAAATGGGACTTGGCACTAACAACATTATTTCCTTGAAATGAACGCAATTTTTCAATAGTTTTTTCAAGAAGAGCATGATAATAACCATTTATTACAGAAAAAACAAGTGGACTAAAATAATCATCCTTTTCTTCTACTTGCAAATTATTAAACAAAATGTGGATATCGGAAACAGACTCGAATCCAAGATGATCAAGAATTATACAAGTAAGTTTGTTCAACCTCCTCCTATAAACATTTTCATGTTCAAGGATGAAGTCAACCAAACCTTGTGAATTCCTTCTTGTATAATACTTTGTCAAATTTTGATTAATTGGAGTCGCCAGATGATTCGAGTCATTTCAAATATTCATAAAATACATCAAACAAAGTAAAAACAAAAAAATAAAACCAAAATTTGTATTCCAGGAATAGAAATATTTATCCCCGACAATGGCGCCAAAAAATGTTATCACCTTATACACACCTCAGGTAACGTGGAAGAAATCTTCAATCCACTAGTGTGTCCTTGGTGGCAAGTCTCGAGTCAAGGTGTTTTCACATGATTCTTGACTCCTCCATCTAGGCCAACTCCTAGCCAAGCCAAGGGAGATGGTCCCTAAGAAAATAACTAAGGCTAAGTAAGCTAAGTATAGAAGTAAATCTAGGAGTTTAAACAAAAGCAAGGGCAGCTATAGCTATTCTCACAGCATATATTACATATGAATGAAATTGCTTATGATATAAATATAAAGCATGTAAAGTACTTTCATAATAATGATACAACTTGAAAGTAGATACAAGTGCTTAAATGGAAACGATAAGCAATATAAAAAGACGAGTGCCAAATGTAAAGATTTTTGCAAGATGTCAAATGTTGTTGAAATGAAAACATTATGGAGTGTTCTCGACAATTTTATTATTAAAAATGAGTTGTTAAGTTTGTGGGTTTATTATGAAGTGGCCTAATGAATTGCATGACCACTTGTAAGTGCAAAGTGTGTGTAAGTGATTGCAATAAAGAAATTATAATCTAAGATTTGTCCCTCTAGAATTTATCCCTTAATTGGGTACAAGGAACAATGTCGGAGGTCCAACATAGGAAGAACCTAGATCTCAAAGGTCTCATATGACTTCACACACAAGTTCGTTTGTAGGTTCCCAATTTAGCAATAACCATTATTGGATTGTCCTATTAAAACTAGATCCACACTAACTAGTCTCCATTCTGTATGGAACCCACACAAGAGATCAAGCCAAGGCTCATAGAGGAGGGGTCAAGAACATACTAGGGGAAGTTGAGGGGATGGTTTATTACCAACTTTGAAATCGCATAAAGTAAATTGCAGAAATTGAAATCTAATCTAATTGTTTTGTGGTGTTGGGATAAATTTTATGGTTTATTTTATTTTTCTTAAGTTAATAAAGAAAAAATGAGACAACCACAAAAGGAAATTGATCCCTTAGACGGGATTGAATAATGGTCACTAAGTAGCACATTGATTTTATTGATGTGTTTACAATCTCTTTATTGGGAGGGATTGTGATCCTTTATAGAAAAGAGGATCAGCAAGGTTACAAGTTTCAAAAATAATATGAAATGAAGAAGGTTGCTCCCAGGGGTCCCAAAAGGTTCAAATCCACCAAAAATTGGCAACATTTCCGCATGGATGTCCGCAAATCTGAAAAAATCAGCAAGCAAAACAACCCAAAAGATGCCCAAAATCACTTTGGACAACTTATGGGAAAAATCAAAATTGTGGCAAAAATATTTCTAAATTAAAAATGAACTAAACTAGAAAACTATTGCCACTAAGGCAAGATGAAATACAAGCTTCCTCAATGGTTTTATTGGATGTTAGGAACAACAAGTAAGAGGGAACTTAAATTTTCCAAATATTGAAATGATAGCACTTTAAATTTAACTATACCTTATCCTTGAAAGATTTGACTTAAAACTTGCTAAAGGGTGAGTTTAAATACTAAATCTAATCTTCAAATTGATTAACTTGGAAATGAAAAATAGATTTAGCTTTCTAATGCATGCAAAAAAAGATGTAAAGGATATGAAATGGAGATTCAAATCTGAATTTTAGCATCCATATCTTAGTAACTAAAGAATAGTTGAATTTGAGAGAAAAAGAGAGAGAGAAACTTGCAATGTTCAGAACCCTTGGGAAATGGGGTCTTTTGATGGATTTAAGAGGGAAGATGTCCTTGAATGTTGAAGTAGTGGAATATGTGAACTTGATCAACCACTTCTCCAAGCTTATGAGGTTTTGTGAACTAACAAAGATCTTGCAAAACAAATGTTAAAGCTTGGTGTCGCCTATAAGAAGGACTCAATGAGCATGTTGGTTAGCTTAAACATACATGCAAATAAATGTATTTCAAATAATCAAATCAAAAGGATAAATGAACACAAGCTAGAATCAATAATCCTAAGCCTAGATAACAAATGAAGTACAAAACCAAGAACAACATCACCTCATAATGAAACCATATGATAATTATTCATCCGCAAAATAGCTCAATACATCATCTTGACCTCCAAAGTCTTTTTTATTCAAAATGAGTATTATAATGATATTACAAGACAACTACAAGCTATACTCAAACTCCCATTAGTCAACAATGGAGAGAGTGCATGTTTATACATCAAATCAAGTGAAGAATCCAAAGAGGGGGGGTGCACTTCCCAAGGAGGGAGGGTGCACCACTTGTGAGGGAAAGAAGAACCAAGTGTAACATGGCTGCCACCTCTATTGGAACTCCAAAATGGCACCACATATGAGATATGGGAGGTGGGAGATGTCACCACCTCTCAAGAGGTAGGCGCCTCTCATGTGCCACCTCTTGAGAGGGGGGCACACCTCCACTTGGAAATCTCACCAAACTCAAGACAAGAATGAGATAAATCACTCTCAACTCTCTCTAAAGTGCCAACAAGGCTCAGTGAACTCAAAGAGAGGGTGAGTTGACTCAAAACATGTCCCCGACATGTTTCCCAAAAAATAGCATTGCTGATTTTTTGTCTTGTATTTGTCTTTTATTGACTTTTTGTGAGTAAAATTGTTTTTTAGTTATTAAAAATCACTATTTCCGCTCACAAAGTGGGTACATAGGTAAAGTGGGTATTCTAAGGAATCAAATAAATACCCCAAGGAATATGATGCCTCCAATTACCACTTTTTTAATGTATTCATCAATTACAATTAAAAATATATCGTTTGCGGGAAACTTTTTATTTGCAGAAAACATTAAAAAATCCTAAGGGGGACTTAGTGCAATTTCCATATGACTCGAAAATGATGACTAACATGGTAATATAAATTAGACACTATACCTATACAACACATCAAGGCTTATCTATTAGGACGTACTCCATCTTTGGAGGTAATTGAGTGAAAAAACTTAAAAAATTATAACTCGCTACTAAGGCAGCAAGATATAATTAAACGGTAAAAAAGAACACTCTAGAGTAATGTACTAATGACCAAGTCTTAGAGGGACAATCCTTTTACAAATTTCATCATGCTAGCTTATCTTATTACAATTCCCCAATGGGTGTATTGAAATGTGGTATGAAGAAGAAAAAGAAAATGGACCATAATGGCAAATTAGACTTCTGAACTTTGATTTTGAACAAGTCTTTGTTCAATGTTTAGCGGCTCAACTGCAAGACCATCCTAGTGAAACTTGGTGGTTAACACCTACCAAATCAATTATGAGGATATAGGCACTTAGATCTAATTCAAGTGTATTTACAAAAATAAGAAAGATTTATTTGGAGTTTAATTTGCAATTATGAACACCTAGAAATTGAAATTGGTGTGGTATGTTCTCCTTGTCTCTTATTCATATTTGATACCTTGAAATATATATGCCTCTAGGTTTATTTATTATTCCACTTCAATCTAGTCAACATAGGAACTAACCTAAGGCTATTTACATTGAACTAACACTGCTAGGTCTCCTCTCCCTGTACCTTGTCGGGTGCATTGCAGCTAATGTTGACATGGTTGAAGAACCACTTCTAATGTTATGGTTTCTTCCACAAGGTTTTCTTGTAATATTAGAATGTGGAAACCAATATTTGGTCCTCAATTTCATAGTATTTGTAAATCGTGTCAACAAAAAATCATTTCTTAATTACAAAAGGAAAAAAACTCAAACTTGTATTATAAACAACCACAGTTGCTTGTAGATTGAAATAGGAAAATCCATCAACCACAGTTTAGTTGGATTTCTCATATACTTGGGAGAATTCATCTATTTTTCTAGTGTTTCCTTCATTGTCTTTGTAAATTTGGCCATGGAATATCAGTATTTTTCCCTTATACAACTGTTCGTGCTTGTTTAGAATAGAAATTACATTATTCTAAACATCTTGCATAGTAATGCAACTCTATATTGTCCCAACTTCTAATACCACTTATTGTGTCATTTTTTTCTTGGATATGTATAGATCTATTTTTCTAGTGTTTCCTTCATTGTCTTTGTAAATTTGGCCATGGAATATCAGTATTTTTCCCTTATACAACTGTTCGTGCTTGTTTAGAATAGAAATTACATTATTCTAAACATCTTGCATAGTAATGCAACTCTATATTGTCCCAACTTCTAATACCACTTATTGTGTCATTTTTTTCTTGGATATGCATAGATGGAATTGAATGTGAGTTATTCATTTCACCTTATTATGTCTTTCTATAAACCCTTGTATTATTCCTTGATTTTTCCCTTACCCCTTGCACTTGATGTTGTAGGTGGAAGTGCTTCTAGCTATGCTCATTTCAAACGCACTAAGTTCATAGATCAGTGGACCTACTTCCTTATGGTACCATTTACCACCCAATGTTAAAACTCTCTTCCCCATGCATTGAACTATACAATATGATCACTCCATATCAAGAGGACAAAAAGTTCAAGAGAAGGTACTTTACCTAACTACACAAATTCTTTTACAATGAGAGACCATGAGCCAGAAGACATTGGCCTCATGCTCTCTAGGTTTCATTTGTTCTAACTATTAAACTTCTAATCTAAACTCAAATATTACTTGTTTGATGCATTTTCCATTTTATTGCACGTTTACTACACACAAATTGATATATGCCAAGGAATAGTACACAATTTTGAAGCTTGTTTGCAATATTGTGATCGATGTTATCTCTTGTCTATGATGACATAATTGATTTCCTAGAGTATTCCCATGGAGTCATTGATATTCGAACATGTTTATATATAATTTCTCTCTCTGCATTTCCCTAGTCTCAAAATGGTGGGATTAGGTTGTGGGGAGATGTATTTTGTATGAAATAGCTTGTTAGATGCTTATTTTTCCCATTGGGTGCTTATATACATACATTCTAAAAAGTTTATGTTTGCATGAGTTGCAAGGATTGGAAATGGTGAAAATGGGAGGCATTTACAAAGATGAAGGCCCTCCCTTCCTTTTTTAGGGATTGTTTTTTATTTTGGCTTCAATGGAGCATTATTAATGGTTATTTTCCCCAACATATTCCCCATTTTTGTTAGAGAGAGAGGAGATTGTATAGTGGTACAAGTTATTCTAAGACATTAAATATGGTATATTTGATTATCGTTTCACACAACACATCTCACATAGGAAGAGGGGAAGATCAAACAAACAAACATACTCACTCCACAACTAATCAATCATTATATTCGCATGAAACACCACACCCTTGTCACTACACCCGTTGACACAAGGATCATAATATGTTGAGGCATATATTGTTGCAAAGGAAAAAGACAATAAATAATATCACATGACCATAAACAAACGATTATATTCTCTAAATATGGCACTTGTACATAGATGTTGATCAAATTAAGAGTGCAATATTTATATGCTTTAGAAATTTCCTACAATAATGTTTGTTAGGATATTTACACCCTTAGGAGTTAGTTAATATCAACTAGGTCTAATGTGTTGTTAGGTAAAAGTGTGTTTCTTTAGTATGCATTAGTATTCATTTGTAGTTAGGTAATCTGACAGTCACGATATGTTCCCAACATAGAGTGATCTGACGGATCATATTCTCCTCAATCTTAATGGCTACATTGATCTATGGCTTAACACCTGATTGGTCAATGATCTCTATTTAAAGAGCATGGAGGGTCATTTGTCGATGATCGATTGTGATAAAATACTTTGTAAAACATCTCTATAATCATTTTCTTTTTCCTTAATAAATTTCTCCAAGTGGTCACATTGGTTGGGGCCGTGGATGTTTCCCTGTAGGGGTTGTACCATGTGACAAAATCGGTGTGTTGATCTTTTATATGTTTATGTGAGTGGTTAATGAAGGTGTTCATCCTCTATTGGAATACCTGTGTTGTCGAACATACTATCAGAGCGTGTTTGAAGACCCTCTCCTATTATAGATCAAGATCGTAAAGCCGAGTTGCCTCATCTCCATTTTCGTACATTTCTGGGCCTAGAGGATTGTTCCATTGTGTCTGGAGCACTCGTTTCAGTTAGGAACACTTTTTGTTCACTCGAAAAGGTTTCCATTTTCCTAAGATACGGCCATTACAGTCAGATCCAGAGGTATAAAGCCTGAATACGCATTTTTAAATTTTTTGCAAAGTATTATTTTGGTTTTATTTCGGTTTGATATTATTTGTTTTCGGGTCGCTACTCTTTTAGATATGTGTGTGATCTTTTCCCTACATCCTGTTCGATCTCGACAAATCAAAAATAGATAGGAAAAGGTGTATCTTCCGAGTAAGCTAACCGAGATCTAACCCTTGTTGTCATCAAGAAGAGAAATTTTTTTCTTGTGTGAAAAGAGATTTTTTTGAGAACGCTCTCCAAGGTCATATTCCATAGCAATAACAAGCTATTGTACTTTCTTCAACAGAAGCATAGTACTGCGCAGTGGTAAATGCAAGTCAGGAAGCCTTGTGGTTTCGACAGATCCTTTCAGAGTTTGGATTCTAGCAACAACGTCCGACCAGCCTTTGGTGCGACAATCAGAGTGCCATCAAGATCACCAAAGACCCAATTCAACATCAGTGTAGAAAACACATCGATCTACACATGCACTTTATCAGAAAGCTCATTCATGATCAAGTTATTGAAGTACTCTTTTTCCCTACAGTGACCCAAAAATTTTAAACCATGTGAAAACCAACCTTAGGAAGAAATTTTAAATGATCAACTTAGGCTATTTACACTATTTCCTTGGCCTCAAAGTTTCACAAACCAAGGAAGGAATTTTTCTTTCCCAATCTAAAAATGATTGTGACCTTCTTCGCCACTTTCACATGGAAGACTCAAAACTATCCCCTTCTCCCTTCCAGTATGGAGTCAAACTTTTTTCCACCTGCACTTCTCTCGAAGCTAATGCCACTTTGTACCGTCAGTTAATTGCTAGCCTCTTATACTTGACTTGTGCCCATCATGATCTTTCCTTTGATGTTGGTATTGTTGCTCGGTATATAAAAACACCCCATGAAAGCCATTGGAAAGCAACTAAAAAAATAATTAGGTATGTATGTGGTAAAATTCAGTTCGGGATACATTACATTTTAGGGGGGGCTCTTTTATTGGTTGGTTTTATGGATTTAGATTGGGTCGACAACCCTGATGATCGAAATTCTAATGCAGGTTATGTTTTTAGCCTTGGTTAAGGACCTATCACTTGGACCTATAGGAAACAATGGGATATTGTTGTTTTTTCATCAAAAGAAAAGTATCAAGCAACGATTAATCCAATTTAAGAAGCCTTGTGGCTTTGATAGATCCTTTTAGAGTTTGGATTCCATCAA
>CBVK0103280580.1:0-13557 GCA_900067695.1 Picea abies
ACTTCATTAGAAATCTCATTCATGATCGAGTTATTGAAGTTCTCTTCTACCCTAAAAAATATCAAGTTGCAGACATTTTCACAAAGTCTCTTACATAAGCGAAGTTTTCCAAACTTCGATGTATGTCAAGAGTTTAGGAAGTTGTCATTAAGGGGGGATAGGCTCTAATGCCTCCTTCCTTCTCCTATTATGTCACCTTTGTAAATCCTTCAATCCTATCCCAAGTTGTTCTTAAGGGGGGATGTTAGGCTATTTAGACACGTAGGAGCTAGTTAAGATCAACTTGGTCTAATGTGTCGTTAGGTAAATGTCTGTTTCTTTAGTATGCATTAGTATTCATTTGTAGTTAGGTAATCCGACGGGCACGATATGTTCCCAACATAGAGTGATTTGACAAATCATATTCTCCTCTATCTTAACGACTACATTGATTTGTGGTTTAACACCTGATTGGTCCATGATCTCTATTTAAAAAGCACGGAGGGTCATTTGTCGATGATCGATTGTGAGAAACTCTCTTGTAAATCTCTCTATAAAATTTTCTTTTGCATTAATAAATTGCTCCAAGTGGACATGTTGGTTAGGGTCATGGATGTTTCCTCGTAGGGGTTTCGCCACATCAAAACAATGGTGTGTTGATCTTTGATCTGGTTGTTTGAGTGGTTACTAAAGGTGTTCATCCTCTGTTGGAATACATGTGTTTTCAAATATGGTATCAGAGCACATTTGAAGACCCACTCATGTTGTAGATCCAGATCGTGAAGCCATGTTTCATCATCTATTGTTTCTACCATTTATGTACATTTCTAGGTTGAGAGGATTATTCCATTGCGTCTGAAGTGTTTGTTTCATTCAGGAACATTTTTTGTTTCACTCGAAAAGGTTTATGTTTTCCCAAGATACGACCATTTCAGTCAGATCCGGAGAGTTTTTTATGAGCACACTCTCCAAGACCATCAACAACAACAACAAAAAAAACACCCTCAATCCTCATTCTAAACTATATAATATGTTTTTCACTAGCTCACTTGGTTAAAAGTTACTTTATTAAGTAGCAAGTCTTGAGTTCAAGTCTCTTTTTTGTTACTTTTTTTGAGAAAGTTCATGCATCCATTGTAAAGTGTATTTCACTTAATTTATAAAAGTGAATCATTATAAGTAGCTTTAATATTTTACTTTAAAGATATGTATTTTGCATGCAACTTTCTTCTATAAAGTAACTTCATTTTAAAAGTGATTCTCACTTGTTCTGTAAAAGTGAGACACTTCATAAGTAACTTGTTTTTAAAAAATTGAACTTATAGGAACAATTAGGAGGAGTATCACCACGTGGACCAACTCTATTTGCCACATGGCTCTTTGGTTACCGTTTATGTTTTTTTTTTAAAGGGCATAACTTTCATATCCAAAGTTCCTTTTCAGTGTCGTTTTTTTTTAAACAACCTAATTTTTTGAGATATTTCCATCCAAACCATCAGTTTCAGTTTTTAAATAAACATTATCTACATATTTAATATGGTTTATTCCATTGATCTTTTGTTTACCATCCCCAACTACTTCCAATGTAAATCCCATAAGGAGGATTTATTAAGAAGTAAAGGATTGTACTGGATTACCATGGAGAAAGAAATAGAACCTACTGATAATGAAAAGAAAGTCAAATGGAAAAATAAGAATGACGAAGCACGTGGACTGATTGGAATGTCCATCTCTCTTGATTTAAGGTTTCACCTTCAAGGAATTGATGACCTTGATGATGCTTGGGAAAAACTTGAATATGTGTTTGGTAAACACAATCTTATTCAAGCCCACCGGATAGAAAATCAGATAATGACTTTAAGTTCAAATGATTTTTCTTGCATTGAATACTATTTGTCTAAGTTCAAAAAACTTAGAATTTTATGTGAATAGTGTAACATAAATCTAGATGATGAGCCTTGCATATACATTGTTATTGCTAAGCTTGGTATGAATATTTTGTTTTTGTATCTACCTTTTATGCCACCAGAGAAGCTCTAGGGACTTCTTATAAAAAGCCCTCTCTTGAGTCCTTTTGTGATGTTTTGATTAGAGAGAAAGATAAGCTTGTGCAACTTGGACTGATTAGCACTGCATGTACCTCCAACAAATCCTTAGTGGCCAAGAAGAAAGATAAACCTAGGAATCCCAAGAAACAACATCCTCTCCATAACAACAAGAAAAACAAGGGTCCCAAACCCTCTCAACCAACTTCTGCTCCTTCTAGTGAAAAAGGAGCAAAATATAAAAGTAAGAAGACTGACATACATTGCAACTTTTGTGGGAAAGATGGTCATGATGAGTCCAAATGTTTTAAGAAGATGGAAGCTTTAGAAGCAACGATAAAGAATCACACCATCAGTACCGATTCTACTACTTCTTCTTCTTCTCATGGACATGCACTTTCTACTTTTGGTTTCTCCTCTCCTTCAATGCAACCTCTACTTCTTCTTCTGATGAGTGGCTTATTGATTATGGAGCATCTTATCATATGGCTAAGGATAAAGCCATATTTTCTACTCTAAATGAGTGTAACACCAATAAAATATTTGTTGGTGATGATAGATATCTTAGTGTTGTAGGGTCTGGAACAATTCCCATAGATAATGGTCATTTCAATGATGTATTATGTGTTCTGATTCTTTCCTGCAACCTTTTATCAGTATATCAAATCACTCATTCAGGTGAAGGTAAAACCGTAGAGTTTTCACATCACCAAGTTGTAATTAGGGATCTAAAAGATCCTCATCATGTTCTTGCAACTGGAATTGTTGATGATATTACCAGGTTGTACAATTTTGACAAATTTGGGTCATCATCTTTTCCATCAGTTTTTGTTGCTCATAGTGATGACTTGATCAAACTTTGGCATGAGCCGTTTGGTCATCTAAACTATCGCTCATTGAAGCAATTATGTAATCAACAAATGGTGATTGGTCTTCCTCTTGTCTCATGCAGAGATGGTGTTTGTGTCAATTATGTTCTCGGAAAACATCATCGAGACAATTTTGGAAAACGTGCCTCTTGGCACGCCTCGGCCCCTTTGCATCTTGTTCATAGTGACTTGTGTGGTCCACTTTCTTCTCCTTCTTTTTATGGGTGCAAGTATTTCTTAACTTTCATTGATGACTTTTCCAAACGTTCTTGGGTTTACTTCCTAAAGCTTGAGAGTGAAGTTTTTGACAAGTTTTTTGCCTACAAGGCCCTTGTAGAAAATCAATTTGGACATCAACTTCAAAGGTTAAGAATAGATAATGGAGGCGAATATGTGAACAATCAATTTACAAGTTACTGCACTACAAAGGGAATCAAAATGAAACACATTGTTCCATATACACCACAACAAAATGGTGTTGTTGAGAGAAAGAACTGCACATTAAAAGAAATGTCTAATTGCATGATCTAATCTAAGGGATTAAGTCTAAAGTATTTGGTAGAATCCATTAACTATGCAAATTACATAGTAAATTGCACTCCCACAAAGGCTCTTAAAAATATAACACTTGAAGAAGCATGGACTAAACTTAAGCTAGATGTAAGTCTGTGTATTTGGCAGTGTAGCATGGGCTTACATTCCTAATGAGAAAAGGAAAGCATTGTAGCCTAAAAGTGAGTAGTATATTGTAATACCCCTAGGTCGAACCCCATTGTAAATATAAATGTAATTGTACATATAAGTTGATGAGCCAGAATACTTTGGGGCCAGAGTGCCTTTGTATGTATGTATTTTGAGGCCAGAGTGCATGTATGTTATATTGGGTTGGTGATCCAAAAGTTGAAAGGCCAGCGAGCCTATTTTTGTAAAATGAAATCACACTTAGTTTTAATGAAAACGCATCACTACTGCAGACCAACCATGTAAAAGAGTATGGAGGGATAAACTCCACTAGAATGGGAAAGGGGGGCTAAGAGTCTGGGGAAAAGGGGCTAAGCTAGGGGGCTTAAGCCCAAAGGATTATTTTATTAATATTCTCAAAAATATTGTCTATTGATGGGGAGAGATAGTCACATTGACTATTGATGTAGAGCATGCCTTATCTACATGTTGACATCAATAATTGGTAAATGGTGTTGACATCAATGTTGATATTGCCATCAATGCCAAAGGGCAAGATTGTTGGATCATGTTGTCATTGATGCCAATGGTTTGATTGATTGATTGATTGATGCCGAGTGATTGATTGATGTCAAAGGATTGATTGATTGATGATTGATGAACAATGTATATGAATAGTCCTTGATGAGAATGATAGATTTCAAAGTGGAAACCAATTGATAAAAGTATGGATATTTAAATATATCCTAAGTCCTTATGTTGAGGAACGTATCACCTTGTGAGGGAATCCAAGTGGACCCAAGCTAGTTCCCAACATGACAAGTGTCAAGTTGGGAACATGCAAATATAATTGGGGGAATTTAGTTCAATTGACCGATCTTCCCATTATCATTTGGACCTCACTACATCCATGCTATTGTCATATGTACCTTCATGATGCTAGTACCTATACCAGGACCATGGTTATATTTGAAGTTGGATTGAAGAGGTGGTTTTTCAAGCCCGTAGGACATTGAAGAAGTGGTTTGTCATACTCGTAGGACATTGAATAGGTGGGTTTTCATGCCCATGAGCATTCTCTCCATGTGAGAGAACTATTGGGAATTGATTTCCAAGGTTCCAAACTACAACTACAGGGCTCTGAGACTTCCTATTCGGCATGTTGTTGAAGCCCCGGAAGGGAAGTGAGGCAGTCGAAGGAATATTGAGTAGAGAAGGGGCACACTTCCTGGGCTGGGAAAAGCATGTGGGGAATGAGGGACTGTAGGCTGCTAGTTTGAGTTGGTGCCTATGTCTGAGTTTATATGTTGTTAAAGAGACCTTAGCATGGTTAGAAATATTTTACCTAGTTGGAGTTTTATCCCCAGCTCGTGGGTGACCCACTCCCGAGAGTTTATGAGCAGTGTGGTCTAAGGCTAGGAGGAATGTGGAAGGTCTGCACGCAGTTGGTGTTCTTTTTACTAAAGATAAGTGTCTACTATGTGTTAATTTATGTGTTATGTTAATATGTATTCATTTATTCTTATGGGTTTTCTGTATATGTTGTATTTGTATATAGTTGTTATTATTCTACATTAATATGTGCACTTGCAAAGATATTTAGCTAATTAAAAGGTATCAGAGTTCAAAATTTTGTGTGGCATTATCCAGAAGGAGTTTGGGGATGCTACATTGTGGTATCAGAGCCCAGCTTTCAACACTAAGCCTACATGGGCCATTTATCAGAATGCAGAAGCAAAAACACAGACTATACAGGGACATTGTTTGATAGAATGTCGGAAGATGTCTGAAAATTGTTCAATAAAATTATTGCAGTGAAATTAAAGGAATTTTTCAAATAATTTGGAAGAACTAAGGCCAAGAATTAAGTATAAGAAAATGTATTCTCTAATTGAGCATATTTGGGCTTGTAGATCGTTGAAAGTTGAAGTTATAGAGCGTCCATGGCGCCCATGACAAAATTGAGGCGAAAATGGGTAAAATCCCCAATTTTCACAGATTAATTCAAGACAAATTCAATGCGCAAGAGGTGAATTTGAAGAGTAGGGGGTCGAATTCGTATGTACATACCCCAATTTGGTTGTATCGAGCTTAATTACAAGCTCTAGTGGCGGCCACATATTTGGTTGTATCGAGCTTAATTACAAGCTCTAGTGGCGGCCACATAAGTAATGGCAAAATGCCCATAATAAAATTGGAAAAAAGTCCCCAATTCTGCAATGGAAATTCTTGGATTATTCATGAGTAATGCAAGAAATGAACCAACAATTAAAATCTCCAAATTTTAATGGAAATCCAAGAAATAAATTTCGAATTTGGGTGATTTTCAAAGTAAGAAAAATCGAAAAATTTTGGGTATTTTTTCGTATGATGACGTCAGCATGATGTGGAGGCCACGTGTTAGCTGATGTGGTAGAAGAAAGATGTGTACTGCCACGGTGGCAGGTACATGTTGAATGGGATAACAGTTGGCAGGTGATGTGGAGCCATGTGCCAGGCCAACTATCAGTCCCATGAAAATGTGATAAGATATTGGAATTTGTCTGAGTGTTAAGATATCATGGAGTGTAGAGAGAATCGAGGGTATGGAAAGAGGTATGGTATCCCCGCAAACTCGTGGTAAGAAGTGGAAAATCGGCTAAGTCCTAAGGATTTATCAAGCACACAGGTGGATGTATATCTAAGAGTAAGAAAAATATGGGATCACCCGAACCTGCGGTGAAATTTCAAAATTTGACTAAGTGTCGAGACTTCGTGGGTGTGAAGGATATCGCGGAGGTGATGAAGAATAAGAAAATGACCATGAACCCACGGTGAGGTATTAGAGAAAATGAATAAGTATGGGTGTATAATGGATATCATGGAACACCACGGTGCCTTTTAGAGGCCGCGGAAGTTTGAAGGGAAGCTTATACTTGCAGTGAAATATTTTAACAATCAAGGTCTAATTCGAAGATAATTAGACGGTGGTTAAGCATCGAAGCTAGGATGCTCGAGCTAACGAAATTCTCTTCCTTGTAATGTCATTAATAGTATTACTGCTCAAATATTTTGAAGGGGGACATGAGAATTAGTCATTAGTATTTGTGGACAGTGAAGTCCATGTATTCACTCAAGAATGTATAAAAAAAAAGATATTAAGAATTCTCACTCAAGAATGTATAAAAAAAAAGATATTAAGAATTCACAAGAAATCAAAAATAAATTATTTTTGATAAAATTATGAATAACATAATGTTGTATAAAATGATGGATTTGTTAAATTTGTGTAACCTTACAAATATTGTTGCATACACATTTTGCATAACCAAGAACATAATTCGACATAAGCAAAATTCAGCAGGAATATCAGTAAATAAAGACATGGATGATGCCTAGTATTTGGTATGGGCGTGTATGTTGTAGTAATTGAATCCAATGGGCATGGAGAAGACGGAAAGGAAGAGAGCATGAACTTGGTAGAGACCACAAAAAGCTTGCAAAAGAATGTCCAAATTTATAAAGTTGATAAAGAGAAGCTTATGAAATCCAAGGAGCAGCAAGAAGGTTTTAACATCAAGTTAATGTAGAGCTTGGACAGAATAGAGAAGAAGATGGATGAGGAGATTGAGTCAAGAAAATCAGGGAGTCATTGATCTCATGATAAGAAGAGAACAACCAGAAGTTTTGGTAGGAAACACCATCACTCCCCAAGGCATTCAACTAGGAGAACACACAGTAGTTCAATTCCATCCCCTGTCAAGAAGCATAAGAAGAAGTCTGGAGTGAATGAGATACAAGAAGAAATGAATAAAATCAAACCACTTACATTTGATGGTGAACACAAGAAGGATGAGGATGTTGAGAGCTGGTTGTTGGGCATGAGAAAGTATTTTCAGTTTCATAATTACTCTTCACAGGAAGAAGGAAGAATTCCCATATATCAACTCAAAGGAAAAGCATCAATGTGGTGGGATCAATGTGTGCTAGTGCAACACATTGATAAGAAAAAGGTTACTTGGAGAGAATTCAAAAGGTATTTTCAAAAGAAGTACTTAACCAACCGATACTATGATAAGAATATGAAGGAGTTCTTTCAACTCAAGCTTGGGAGTATGACCATAGATGAGCATGAAAGGAGGTTCTTAGAGCTGCTAAAATATGTTTCTTTCATCAAGGATGAACACGTTAAGATTCAAAGGTATCTGAGTGGGTTTACATCATTTATCAACGACAAGATACAGTATGATTATCCCAAGACACTAGAGGAGACCATGAGAGAGAAATGCCTTTATGATCTACATAGAGGAAGAACAACTTTCCAAAAGGAATGGGAAGACAAGAAGAAGAGAAAGATGGAATAGAGGAGGAATGGGACAAATCCACCATTCTTCTGAAATAATTCTCAAGGAAATACAGCTTATAAGGAACCCAATATGACTGGGACAGTGGGAAAAATACCAAGGCAGCCACCTATTCAATGTTGGGGTTGTGGGGGAGATCATATGTACAGAGATTGCTCTCATAGAGGTTAAAAAGTGAGGACTATTCACAATGTACAGCAAGTTGAAGCAGTGGAGGACATAGGAAGAAATGTACCTAAGATCTACGCAGCTTTGGATAACAAGCAAGATGAGTTGCAATCGCATATGATTGAAGTGGAAGGTAAGATCAACAACCAACCCATTGCAATTTTAATTGATTCAAGAGCTAGTCATAGTTATATAGATCCTAATATGGTGGAAAGATTTCAATTGCCAAGAAGAAATATTGGTAAAGATTGGTTGTTGAAGCTAGCTACATGAGATAAAAGAAATATTAATGAGATGGTTAAGGCATGCCCAATAGACATGAATGGATTAAGCACAAGGGAATATTTGAATATCATACCTTTGGGCTCATATGATTGCATAATCGGTATGGATTGGTTGGACCAATGTCATGTTGTTCCAAACTATTATAATAAGGCTTTTACTTGCTTGGATGAAGAAGGGAACCTGAGGATAGTTCAGGGTATTCCAAGAGCAGTAACCATTAGAGAAGTTTCAACCTTACAACTGAAGAAAAACTTCAGGAAAGAATGTAAAGTATTTGCAACACATATGGAGGAGGCACCTAAGGATAAAGTACCAAGTATTGAATATTATGTAGTCCTAAAAGAGTTTGAATATGTATTTAAATAAATATTAGGATTGCCACCCAAGAGAGATATTGATTTCTCCATAAATCTTATGCCTGGAGCAGCCCCAGTATCCAAGACTCCTTATAGGATGAGTAAACTAGAGTTGAAGGAGTTGCAAATGTAGCTGGAGGAAATTCTAAAGAAGGGGTATATACACCCAAGTGTGTCACCTTGGAGTGCCCCAATATTATTTGTGAAGAAAAAGGATGGAACCTTGAGGCTTTGCATTGACTTCGGGCAGTTGAACAAGGTAATTGTGAAGAACAAGTATCCTTTGCCAAGGATAGATGATCTATTTGCTCAGCTAAAAGATGTTAAGGTATTCTCTAAGATTGATCTCAAGTCAGGTTATCACCAGGTAAGAATTAAAGAAGAAGACAGTAGCAAGACTGCCTTTAGAACAAGGTATGGCCATTATGAGTTCACAGTGGTGTCATTTGGGTTATCCAATGCATCGGTTGTCTTCATGTGTTTAATGAGCGGTATTTTCAGAGAATACTTGGATAAGTTTGTCATTGTATTTTTGGATGACATACTTATTTACTCAAAACCTGAAGAAGAACATGAGCAGCACTTGAGGATGGTGCTACAAGTATTGAGAGAACATCAGTTATTTGGAGAGTTGACCAAGTGCTCATTCTACCAGAGGCAGATACATTACTTGGGGCATATTATTTTAGAGAAAGGGATAGGAGTGGACCCAGAGAAGATAACAACCATTGAAGGATGGCCAACACCAAGGAATGTATCTGAGGTGAGATCATTCATGGAACTTGAAGGTTACTACAGAATATTTATTGAAGGATTCTCAAAGATTGCACACCCAATCACTTCCTCGCAAAATAAGGGTGTGAAGTTTGAGGGGACATCATATTGTGAAAAATGTTTCCAACACTTGAAGTATTTGTTGACTAGTGCTCCAATATTGAGGATTGATGATCCAAATGAAGACTTCATTGTATGCACAGATGCATGTAAATATGGACTTGGTGGATTTCTTAGTCAGAATGGACATGTGGCATGCTACAAATCAAGAAAACTAAAGGAACATGAAAGACACTATGCTACTCATGATTTGGAATTGGCAACCATACTGCATGCCTTGAATATGTGGAGGCACTACCTCATGGGAAAATAATTTGAGTTGAGGACAGACCATAGTGATCTGAAATATTTATTTGGACAGCCAACTCTAAATGTCAGGCGAAGCAAGTGGTTAGAATTCCTCAATGAGTATGACTTTGATATAAAGCATATCATGGGTAAAGAGAACAAGGTGGTTGATGTACTCGGCAGGAGATTGCATGAGATGTATGCTGCAGCCATTAGCATGTACAGATCAGATTTGAAATACATAATTTTAGAGGCTGCAAAATCAGATCTACAATACAGGGAAATAAAGACAAAATTATAGC
Organism: Picea abies; assembly: GCA_900067695.1. Lineage (NCBI taxonomy): Eukaryota > Viridiplantae > Streptophyta > Pinopsida > Pinales > Pinaceae > Picea > Picea abies. The sequence goes on from CBVK0103280580.1 coordinate 10,151, forward strand.
AAGGTATTTTGCTGCAGAAAATTGAGAATTTTGAGTTAAAAGATGATGAAATTATTTTGTACAGAAGCATAATTTATGTGTCAAATTCTCAGGAATTGAAAAATATAATATTAAAAGAAATGCATAATGTTCCTTCTGTTGGGCACCCAAGTTACCAGAAAACTATTAAAGTTGTCAATAGTCAATATTATTGGCCAGGTATGAAGAAAGAGGTTGTTGATTTTATTGCCAAGTGTTTGGAATGTGAAAAAATCAAGGCTGAGCACAGACACCCAATTGGTCTGCTACAGCTATTACCCATTCCTGAGTGGAAATGGGAAGTTGTAACAATAGATTTCATCACCAAGATGCCCAGAACAACCAAGTAGAGTGATTCCATCACGGTGGTGGTGGATAAGATTACTAAATTTGCCCATTTTATTCCAGTAAAGCTCACTCACAAGGCATCCAACATTGTTGATATTTATATAAGAAAAATTTCTCGACTACATGGTATACCCAAGACAATTGTGTCTGACAGAGATCCAAAATTTACATCAAATTTTTGGAAAGGATTTGGGACCAATTTGAACTTTAGCACAATCTATCATCCAGAGTTAGATGGGAAAACAGAGAGGGTGAATCAAGTGATTGCTATCATCCAGAGTTAGATGGGAAAACAGAGAGGGTGAATCAAGTGATTGAAGATATGTTGAGGATGTATGTGATGGATAAACCATCCAAATGGGAGGATTATTTACATTTAGTGGAGTTTTCTTATAACAATGGGTATCATTCATCTCTAAAGATGAGCCTATTTGAGGCACTTTATGGCAGAAAGTGCAACACACCAATGAGATGGGACAACCCAACAGACAAAGCAGTGGTTGGATCAGAATTAATCAGGGAAATGGAAGAGCAGATGGTGAGAATAAAACAGAATTTAAAGGTTTCCCAAGATAGGCAGAAAATTTGTCCTAATAAGGGCAGAACTCACAGAGAGTTTAAAGTGGGTGACCATGTGTTTTTAAAAGTAAAGGCCAAGAGAATTTCCCTGAAGTTGGGAAATTGTTCAAAACTGGCAACTCGTTATTGTATGTCATTTGAAATCATGGAGAGGATTGGTCCTGTAGCATGCATGCTTGTGTTACCTGCATCAATGTGTATTCATAATTTATCCCATGTATCATTGCTTAAAAAGTATGTACCCGATGTTAATCATGTCATTGATTGGAATGTGATTCAGGTGGAGCAAGAAGGAGACTTCCAAGTTCATCTAGTATGCATATTGGATCGGAAAGTCAAGTTTCTCTGGAATCAAGCAATAGGACTGGTAAAGGTCCAATGGACCTGGTACAATCATGAGGATGCAACTTGGGAGCATGAGGATGCTACATGGATAAATTATCTGCATATGTTTGAGGAGTTTTGAACTTTTAACAATATATGTGTATCTATTGCACCGAGGACAGTGCATAAATAAGGAGGAGGGGAATGTAATACCCCTAGGTCGAACCCCATTGTAAATATAAATATAGTTATACATATAGGTTGATGATCCAAGATACTTTGGGTTCGGGGTGCCTTTGTATGTATGTATTTTGAGGCCAAAGTGCCTCTATGCTATATTGGGCTCATGAGCCAAAAGTTGAAATACCAGCGAGCCTAATTTTGTAAAATGGAATCACACTCGATTTTAATGAAAAAACATCATTGTTGCATACCAACCATGTAAAAGAGTATGGGGGGGTAAACTCCACTAGAATGGGAAAGGGGGGCTAAGAGTCTAGGGAAAAGGGGCTAACCTAAGGGTCTTAAGCCCAAAGGAATATTTTATTAATATTCCCAAAAATGTATAAAGTATAAAGTATGGATATTTAAATTTTTCTCCTTCCTCCTCATACATTAGTTTGTATAGATCTGAAAGGAAGTTAGTGTCCATGTTAAGCATCTTTTGTCTTAAGAGTGAAGAGTATGGCTCTCAAGAGGAGATCTACCTGTCCGCAGGGAGATTTTCCTTCAACACTACTCCTACTAGAATAGGAATATACCAATAAGCATTAATGGCAAGAATTGAGTGCAAAAGGGGGAAAAAATAGTAGAATATTTCTATAGGATTGTATCAGTCTACCAAATGAGTACGTTGGTGGTCGTGATGTTTCCTGTAAGTATGGGATGATAGAAACCTAGTCCTTAATATTATTGTTTGGTAAGGGATAAGACCCTTATAGGAAATTCCATATGGTTAAAGGAGTTTAGAATGGATTTATGGAATCCTTGGAAGTATTAATTACTACATAATTAACAAGCCTAAGAGATTGTAAGAATAAGTCCTCATCTCTATAGGACTGATAGAAAATGTGTAAAGTCAATTTAACTAATCTGCAATGATTGAGAATGTTTCTTGGACAATCTAGTAAGATAACTAAAGAAAAGTCATTTGGACTATCGATAGTCCTCATAAGAGAAGTAAACGACTTAGATGTGTGAGCTAGTTATGAGCTCATGGATACACAAATGTATACATGTATATTTACTTAGGTACTTGTTTATGAATGAAAATGCAAGATATGAACATGTTGTAATGTATATGATAACGGTCGCATGCAAATAGACTCAATATAACCTATGGTTGGTTGTAGTGTAAGACCTGTTGTTGGCTTGTAATTGGTTGATAATGACCTGATGATAGCAACAGAGTTAACAACATGAATGAAATATTGATAATGTTGCTTCCTATTTCCTTGGAGAGATAGGGTTGTAATGACTAGTGGAGTACTAATACAAAGTCTGGTAAAGGAAGTGTTAGAGAATTTCTAGATGACTAATGGGTCAGATTGACATCCAAAGGTGGATGGTGGCCATGTGAATGTGGCTTGGTATGATTAGAGAGCAATAAAAGGGGATTTAGTAAAGGATTCCCTTAGTAAAAGGTCTGCTGACCAAAAGTGAATTGAGGCATGGAAATTGGGCATTTTGTGTGCCCTAGGTAATGATGTAATTATCTAGTCTATATTACTGAATTGTGAAATGTTGATTCTAGTAGTTGGGAAAGATTGGTCTCTTGTTGGTTGTTGCCATATAGAAAAGGAAACACAATTAATGAATATCCCTATAAGAATATCCATAAAATTGGTTGTAAGATCTCTAAGAGAGATGGTATGGAAGTTTGGAAAGTCAATTTGTATGAATAATATGGAAAAAGGTGCAAGCAGTGAACTACATGTTGAACGTCCATATATGTAAGTAGGTGCTTGAATGCATGGATTGAATGCGTTATAGAGTTTCCTAGTACGAAGGTAGGAATGAAGATGTATGTGAGACTAATCATGTGGATGATTTTAATTTCTCTTTAAAGAAGACTGATATTAGTATAAAAAAGAACAATATAAAATTGTGCAAGCAATGCACATGCATAATACATACAT
>CBVK0103280599.1:0-13783 GCA_900067695.1 Picea abies
TTGAGGTGTTTTAGAAGAAGTAACATTATTCTATCAATAGATGTTAGAAGTGATCCTTTTAGTAGCCATAGCCATATTTTTACTTTCAAAATTTCTCGCCACCCTAAACACATTCTCCAATGATTTTGGTTCCCAAAGGCGAACCTCATGTTGAATGTTATCCTTTAAAGTTTCTATGAATACATCAATCAGGTAATCATATGGAATATTGTACCTTTATATTCAATATTTGGAATTTCTCAATGTTCTCCACAACAAAACCCTTTTTCTTGAGATTTATCAATTGGCTGAAGAAGGTATTGCTCCTTGTATCCTCATAGTGCGCCATCATTTCTTCCGTGAAAAATGTCCAAGTGAAAAGTGATTTGCGAGAACAAAGCCATCGATACCACACAAATTGATTGGGTTCTAAATATAAAGATGAAATTCATACCTTTTGTGTGTGAAGCACATTGTGTATATCAAAGAACTGCTCGATCTGGAGTATCCATGCGATTGGATCCTTTTCATCAAAATTGCTCATATCGATCTTAGGAAAGTGGTTGGTCTTCAACCTAAATTTGGAGTTTCTCCAGTCTTGATTCATCTTCCTTTTTTCCTCATCATGAATTTCATGGGATACATTTTCACTTTCAGGTGGCCTCTCTATTAGAAAAATTTTCAATCCTTCCATGATCTCCCTTTTTAAACCATCCATCTTAGTATCCATTATTGCTTCCAATTTAGCTTCAGTTGAATCCATCATCCCTTATAGTTCATATTTTATTACTACCTTCTTTTGTAAATCATTTATGTCCTTGCACATTTCTTCAACTTCATCAAGAGTCCAAGTAGGAATGTATAAAGGATTATTTGGTGTATAAGTTCCCTTTTTTGGTGGCATGTTGTCCAAGTATCTCTTTTAAACCTTGATTTGGAGGTGGTTCATCTAGATAATATTTCTTCTACTGTATCTCCAAAATTTTGGCCCTTCTGGGTCTGAAATTTTGTTTTGTAGTTCTTTGATATGAATTCTCTACAATGCCACAGGTCTGATCAAAATTGGATGGGTCAAGTATAAGTTATGGTAACTTTCCCACACCTTGCTGATTTTTGTCCCTTCCAGCAGAGCGTACTTGTAAAGCATGGAAAGAGCACAATATATGATATTTCATTCTGAAACTTGCACCAGAAATACTATAGACTTTCCACTATCTAATGCAACTGGTCTCACGTAATTTGGATACTCACTGAAGAATATATCATTGTTTTACCCGGGACACCTATTTGAGACTAGTTAATAGGACTAGTCATCTACTCTATATTACACATGGTGTATTTAAAAAAGTAGGATGAACTAGAAGATAAAATTTTTATCACAACTTCCTTGATAATTTCTCCAAATATCCTCCGAGTTTCAAGGTTTGAAACATCACAAATTGTTTTTTATAGTGAAAATTCCATGAGGACTAAATTCAGGATGATTCTCGAACCCAATCTTACATTGGATATATCTCTGAAATTATAAGTCCTAAAGATCTGAAATGTTAACCCCAAGTACCTTGATCCACCTACTAAATATCCACCAAGAGTTTCCTTCTGAAATTGTTACACCTCAAAATTACTCACTTCAATAGTGTCGCAAGTGTCGTCATTAGAAGTGTTGTAAGTGTCACATCTTGTCCGCAAGTGTCGCATCTTGACCACAAGTGTTGCAAGTGTCACAAACATCATACTGCTATCTTGCCTATATCGTGCCTCTAACGACATCATAAAGACACTTAAGAAACCTCAAAGACTAGTTTTGAAGAAGAGAAATCAGTTGACATGGAGTACAAGCCTTTTGCCACTGAAAGAACCACTCAAAAATGGATTTTGGAGAGGAGCGCTCCCCTACCCATTGTCAGGGAGTGCTAGAACTCCCTGGGCCTCTTTGGGGGAGTGTTTGAGCATCCTATGCACCCTTTTTGGGGAGCGCTACCCTTTCTGAGCGAATTTTTAGTTTGTTGGAGGAAATCAGGGGACAATCCCCTCAATATATGAAGGTAGTTGGGTTCGAATCTTGGGTTAAGAAATGATCTTAGGGAAGATCCTCAACTGAAGGATAGGAATCCTCAACTTATCCCAAAGATCTCTCAAGTGGTTGGGCCTCTCCAAGGTTATATAAGGAGGCATTCTCATGGTGAAAGGTACAGGAAAAATATTGGAGGTATCAAACCTATGATCTCATAGGCAACATACAGAAATAGTGGAGACTAGAGATTGATACTAAAATTATGATCCTATAAGTGGTATGTCATCAAATCAATCCATGTAGATTACTTGAGAAAAGGGGTTGGACAAGGAGAACTAGAAGAATCTGTTGCACATTCATCAAAGGATTGTAAGTACTTTTAATTGTTCTCATTAATAATCAATGCTTCGTCTGTTTCTTTCAAACTTATGCTTGTTCCACATGAGTTTGTCTGTAGTAGATGGATATATATTTGAGATAATCTTGGTAGATTAGGAAGTCCATTGTACCTAACAAACATGATTTATCAGGGAGCTCAGGATCAAATCTCAGCCTGGACTTTGCAAGGACAAACGTCGCTAATAAGGTACATATCTTTCTTCTTATATTTCATATGTTAGTTTGATTAGATCTAAAAGGATGTTAGTGTCCATGTTAAGAACTTTTTTTTCTTGGCCTTAGGAGTCTAAAGACCAAGAGGGAATCCACTTGTCTGCAGGAGGATTCACCTGTAAAAGAAATTGTCGACTCCACTTGGGAGGAGCTCTGACTTTTGTTTCCATTCCCAGATCTTGTTTTGGCCCTTTTCCCACTCATTTTACCTTCTCCATACTGTCTCTTTTATTCTTATATTTGTTTCATTGCCTCCATATTTCATCATGATCACCCTGATTTACTGAGATTGCTTCATTTTTTGAGTTTCTGGGCATTTTTCTGAACTTTTGAAGAAGAGCACTCCCCTTCCCTTGCTATCAAAGCGTTAACACTTCCTGGTGGTCTTACACAAAGCGTTGGAACTCTCTGGTGTCCCTTACACAAGAGCGCTACCCCTTTTTCTATGAAAAATCCTCTAGATTTTCAATTTCTGAGTTCATTTTTTGTTTTTTGCACTTGCTCAGAGTCTCATACTCTTAGTTCATCTTTTTCATTGGCCTTCAAACACCTTATTTCTAAGAATTCATCCTATTTTGTTTGGGAATTTGAAATTTTCTTTCCTTGCCTTGAAGTCACTCTTTGTCTTTGCTGACCTAGAGTTAACTTGTTGTTTTCTTCTCATTTATCTGATTGAGTGGAAGATTTTTTGAGGAAAACCAAAGGTCTGTGAACCTTTCCAATTGATCTTTGAGGTCAGTTTTCTAGCATTTCTCTTTTGTTTGAGTTTTTTTTGTTCTTGTTTGAAAATTTAGTTATCTTTTCACTTCTTGTTTATTCACAACAAGAGTGTATTTTTTTTGTTTGTGTGAGGTTGCTTCTGACTATTTAATCCTAAAGTCTGAATGAAATTAGAAGTTTTACATATGATTATCATTCACATATAAGCAAAAGGACATATTTTAGTGATTGGTTTGGATATTAGAAGGTATTTCTAAATTTTTTAGCATTACATTGGATTTGAGTGAGAAACCAATTGATTGAGGACATTGCATATTAGTGTTTGATAGTGAAAACAACTTTTCTCCTTCCCTTAAATAGGCATTCATCGAAAGAAATGATTTCTTATCATCTTTTATGCATTTTTTTGGAATTGATTCATAACACCACCAGTTTCACTTTCATACACCTTTTGAGTAAAGAACAACTTCCAAATGAATGCTAATTAAAAATTATCTAGAACCATTTGTTTTTAGGATCTTCCACCAATGTTAGACTAGGATTAGCACTTTGTATTAGGCTGTGAGTACAACTCTCCAACTTTTTTCAAAACAAACATTAGCATCCTGAGATAGGGAGAGTCAAATCCAATTGTCGTATAGGCTTTCTAGGATCCCCCTCTCACATAGGGGTTATGCACGAGGTCACATTCGGGAGAATTACGGAGATTATCCCTCTGTGGTTCAACTGTTTGTAGTCATCGGATCATATATTGGGGGTCACTTGAGGGTATACCCATGATTATGTGTGGGATCCTATCGAGTTGATTTTAGTCTTGTTATCCCACCCATACGTTCGGATCAGACTGTCGACTGTACTCGCCCAGGGGTTGACTGCGAGTTGGTGTCCTTAGTTGCCATAATATTTAGGTACTTACATGAGGTGACGGTGAAGGGAAGTCTCACTGTTCCTGGAAAAGACATTGGTTAAACTCACTTGGGCTCCTTGGAGGGTAAATCCACAATTATTGCATGGAATCTTGCACCAAGGTGAAAGTTTGTTAAACAGGTTGCCATTGTAGCTGTTCCACCATATCCTAGCCCCTTCTTGACTTGATCACACGACATTGGATTTCATCACCAACTAGTACGATCATCAATATAAGTTTTGTTTGCTTGGTTTTGATTCCTAGATTTTATTAGCGTATGTTGTTTCTTTTTGTTAGTTGGTCCTAGATTTTCAGTGTGTACTATTATTCTCCAGAATTTATCTTGTAGACGATAAAGGTCTTTGTCGATTGTGTAGGATGCAAGGACTACCTCAAGAAGGCTACCAATCCTTACCTCCTAACCCTCCAGAAGAGAACTACCGTGGAGAGGTAGAAAATCAATCTAATGTTGGGAGTGTTCTTTCTCCTCCGTTAGAAAATTCAGAATGTGCTTTGGTTACAGTTGAGAATCCCACTCCCCACACATCTGTTTTGGTAACCCCTATCGAAGAACTTTTTCTTTGTTTAGACTCCCTTGGGAACATCATAGACGAGGAGGTCCCACAGTTACCTGTGAGAGATTTTACCAGTACATATATGGGATCCACAGAACCAACATTTGGTGATGATGAGTATAGGACTCATGTTCTTCCTACCACTACAGTAGATACAAATCCCACACCTTCTCTTTCTGTATGCAGGAATTCATCAGGACATGATCTCTATGAGCATTTTGAATCCTTTCGACAACCCTTTAATCCTCATGAACCTCCTGTTGAAACTGGGCCATACGGTCAAACTATGAATCACCCCAACAATTAGGTCATTAACCCTACTATTATGTCAGCACAAGTCCATCCTAATGCTGGACTCAACACATCAACTCATTCCCAAGGCACTTCGACCCCTACCCCCATTTTTTCAAACTTTCACTCTACAACTCCACATGTTCCGCACGATCCTATTGGGACATCTTTTTACCCGAGAATGTAGAACATTTCTAGCCAAATACAACCGACTAGAGGGAAACCACCATCTAGCAGACCTATCTCTCCTGGAAGGCCACCATCCTATGGTGGACCTACCCCTCTCGGGGGACAACCCCCTTTTCATGTTCTTCCTAGAGGGCAACCTCCCTTTGCCAGTCATACCCCGATCGTTAATCCACCACTCTCAGGGGAGAAAAATTCATTTGCTGGAAACCCTTCACAATCCTGGGGAGTATCTTCAGGAGGCACAGTTACCCAGCCCCATGTTGGGGGGCACTCATATCATAAACCATAAGGAGGAGTATCAAATCTTGTTCCTTTCAGACCATCTTATGGACAACCTTATCCGGGTAGCATCCCAAACACCACTTGGAGTCCTCAAGGACAAAAACCTTATCCTTCCCAAGGGCCTAATGTTTATCCTCCCCATAATGTGTATCCACCTCCAGGATCTACTTCTTACCCTCCTCAAGGGAAACATGTTTATCCTACTTATGGGCAAGAAAATCACCCATCTTATAATTCTTTGAACCCACCAGGTTATGGAAATGTTTCTTAGCCATCATCGAATCCTATTTATCCCAGTCAAAAAAAACCATATGTAGGAGGACCTACTGGTTACAATTATCCACCTAACCCAGTTTATGGTCCTATTGGTGTTCCTATGCCACACCAGTATCATCTGCAAATTAACCGAAAACTACCTTTCCTTGTGACTCTGGATCTCCCAGACTTGTCTCGGTTAACCAATGATCCTATTTTTCATTCATCGGTTTGGATAGTTATTCCAGCTAAACTTCCTTCTGATATTCTAAAATTTGACGAAAAATCTAGAGAGGATCTGAATAACCATGTGATGACTTTTCATTTGTGGTGTTCATCAAACTCCCTCATGGATGATTTTATACGTTTGCGTCTTTTCCAGCGAACACTTACAGGCTTAGTAAAAAAGTGGTATATTGAACTACCACATGCTTCTTTTCATGATTTCAACTCCCTTGCCATGTCTTTCCTCAAACACTTTCAACTACCTATTCACTATGAGACGGGTACTGAACTCTTGACCTCCCTTCGTCAATTTGACTACGTGCATATCTATGACCATATTCATGAGTGAGATGACGATGAAGGATGATCAAAGTAAACATTCCTGACATATTATTGGCAGAGAGGTTTACTAAATCACTTTTACCCCTGATCGCTCGCGATGTCGCTATGGGTGGTGCGGTCATTGAGGAAGAAACCCTTGCTTGGGCTTAGTATTTAGATTTGGTTTATTCACAATCTAGTACTTTGTATGAGTTTCTTCCGAATGCTGCTCGAGGTAATACCGATCCATCCAAGCCATCATCCTCATCTCATGCGGACGGTGTTATTGGTTTCGTAAAAAATCAATCTACTTCCTAGTCGACCACACTCTCGTCTACCTCCCCTCAAAATCAGATCTCTGAGGTGAATGCAGTTCAATCTACCACTTCACAACAATCCAGAGGTAAGAAGAAGGAAAAAAATAAATCAAAAAATACTAATGACAATGAACAACCAAAAAATCAATCTCAAACACCTGCTATCGAAAAGAAACCACAATAGAAACTAAAATTCTAGTGTATCATTTGCAGTGACGATCAATACACTCGAGACTGTCCACATCGCGATGAAGTGGCCAAATGTTTCAAAGGAAATTCAAAACCTACTGTGCTTACTCAGCCTTTTCCACAGCAACAATACATGGTTTCTCAAACCCCCTCTCCTGGGGGAAGTTCTATCCATCCTCATGATGAGGCCTCGACAAGTGCACATATTTATATGTTTAATGTTATTAATTTGACCACTCACTCTAAGACATACGACATGCTAGGTATCCCTGACAAAGGAAAAGTCACTAACAGTACCGGTACTTACCGAATCCATCACCGTCCTCCATTATTCCTCCATCAGTTAATCCTCCATCTGGACCACTTCAGATCGAGAAATCTATGTTCAAATCTATCTTACGCCCTCCTAAGAGCACTATCCGCAAATCTACCTTTAATCCTAGTTCATGTGCCGCCCATAACTACACCATTATTGAAGATTTGGCTCAAGCATCTTGTGCTATGTCTGTGTTAGAAGTTCTACAACACTTTCCTAGTCAACATAGAACACTCCTGGCTGCTATTGGCACTATTGATCCTGAGTCATCCAACCATATCATGTTTAACCTGGAAAATTATACATCTTGACTCTCCCACCAACTTACTTTCCAAGTTGATGTTGTTGTTCACAATCAACAAATCCATCGAACTATGAGGGAGCCTCTACTTGTGTCAAGTCTTTAGCATGTTGGAAAAGTTTAAAATCACCTGCACTTAAAAAATACCCAACGATGTTACGTACATTTGATGGGAGAGGTTTTCATCCCCATGGGATTTTACAGTCCTTGCCCAACCAATTGGGTGGAAAAACTATCACTGTTGATGTCGAGGTGGTCGATGCTCCCCTCGATAACAACTTGTTACTTGGAAGAAGTTGGTTTTATGATATGACTTTCGTTGCCTCATCGTTGTTTCGATGTGTACAATTTCCTCATCAGGGAAAAATTGTCACTATTGATCAGTTAGATTTCTGCACAATCGATGCTCGCACTCCCGCTACCAACAACATTCCTTTCTTGGGAGATGACAAGATCACATATGAAAGCATTGGTGTTGTCTTGTTGAAAGATTCTATCCTTATGGGTACCTTCCCTACACCACTTCCACCGACTACACATCATATTTCCACCGTCAATTTGATTTCGACCGCGACTTATCAATCTTTTGAATCATTTGACCCTTGGATTGTACCTAGTCCATTGGAATTTGATGCACTAGGTGACATCGTGCCACTTAGTCCAGCCAAAACATCATACTTTTCTATCCAATCTTCTTCTCCCTCTTTGTATTACCAACATCTATTGGCACCCGATAGTTACTCGATGCCATCACAGTTAAGTTCCTTGTCATCTGCGATCGACTACATTTCCCCATTTTTTTCCTCTGATGATTCTATTATGGAAATGTTGAGCATTGACGAGCTACCTTGGGATGATAACCATCATCGATCCTCTTTTCTTTCCCCTCCTGAAGAAATTCGGAAAGATATACACTCTATCTCCCCTCCTGATGTCAATTTTCCATCGTCTCCCATGCCTTCGACTTTCGATGATTTGGATCCAGTAGTTGACATGGTGATCTCTTCGGTAGGGTTATTGGAGCCTAATCTCGTTACGCATGTTGTGCCCCTCAACCTGTGTTCCTTCCAGAGTGATTTTCTTCCATCTAGTGAAGATCTCTTGGAATCCATGACCGAGTTTTGTCCCTTGACATGGTGTCCTTCCAAAGCAATATTCTCTTGGAAGCCATGATCAAGGAGAGTCTATGAGCATAGTTTCTCTTTTTTGTAGCAAGCTAGTTAAAAATTGAAACAAAAGTTTTGAGCATATTTTTCCTCTCTGTAGAAAGCTTGTTAAAAAATGAAACAAAAATCTGGGGTTTGAACTCGGAGCCCTGAGCATAGTTCTTTTCCTGTGTCAAGCTCGTTAAAAAATGAAACAATCACCTCTCTTGAACCTTATTTTCATCCACTCTTATCCTTTTTTCCCCTCTAGTAGAGAAATTGGTGACAACCTCACAGTCGGTGAATGAATTGAAGCTTGGAGGGCATGTCTCTAGCCTTTGATGATCATTCTAGAGTTAAGCCACTAGCTTTCAAGATGGGGGCATACCGACTTATTATTTGTTCTTTCTCGTGCTTGAAAAAAAATGAGAATGTAACTGAGTATAATTTTATCACTTTTTTGGACTCGCATGCATATACAAAAAAGGAACCCCTTGGAGTCGTCTTTAATCTCTTTTCAGACTCTCTAAACATGAAAAGATTGTCGAGTGATCTTGCTTCCTTTCCCATTCGTTAAAAGGTTTGAAAGGCTGTCTTTCGAGTGATAATTTATCTCTTTTTTGGCCTTACGAGACTAACATTGTGAAAAAGGACAACACTAGAGTCATCTTTAAGTCATTTTCAGACTCTTTAAATATGAAAAACCACCGAGTTTACCTTCTCTAGACTCGTTAAACTATCATACATTGAAGGGGCCATATGGGACCGAACCGTTACTTATTCCAGTTCGTTAAACAAAGAAAGATAGAATTACCTAAGATGAGTCAAATTGAGCATGTGTTACCCTCCTCAAGCTCGTTAAATTAAAAAGAGGTACTCGTTTATCTGGATGGGGAAAAAATTGATAGAAGCAAGCCAAGAAGTTTTTGAGAACACTACTAGTAACTCTTATGGTGACCCTTGAACAGGACACTTTGTCTTTGCATGCATTTTAATCCACTGAACCTCTACACTGAGCCAATCCTCTGAGTTTCTTTTACTCCTTTGGGTCACTTGTTGAAAGTCATGACATCCACTGCATCATCAAGTTTTGGTCCATGCCATGTTTTTGCTCTTGTGCCTCAATGTTCAAGGGAAGTATCTGCCTCAGGAGTCAGCCATAAAAAATATCCTATTTCAATACCTGTGTCAGTCCATGTTCATTTGATCTGCCAATTACATCTCTATGTTAGTTTCGTGTCATTGATGGGGGATACATCCAGGCTCTCCTTCGACGAGTCTATTCCTGTCGACTTCAACACATTATCGAGGAACTAGACTTAGAAACCAGTTAGTACTTTGGGACCTACATGCCTCAATGGCAGGCCTCCTCACATTTGACAGTGGGTTTACATCATTGACCCCTAATCAGATGATTCCACAAATGTTAGAATTCATCTCATCCAATCACATTCGTTGGAATGTACTAGAGTACCTTGGGAATCATTGACATCAATGATGATTTCTCTCACGTTTGCTAACGGTTTACATCATTGACTGGTAGTCAAGTGGTTTCTACCATGTTCAGCATTAGGACATTTATTCACATCATTAGATTCATACTACATCGGGATCGGTAAGAAGTCCTTGGGTTGAGTTATCACTCTTATGCATACTTTGCCTAGGTTGCAAAGGATTTCTTTTGAACTATGACACATATACTGTTACATAGATCCACTTTGTATTGGTCGTGGCTATGTATTGTTGTCTCGTAGATCCACTGTGTATTCTTCATGGTTACGATCAGTTCAGTTCATAGGAGTATATATCCACATTGTATCTTTAGTGGCTACACCATTTTGTCAATATAATTATGGATCCGCAGTGTATTTTATGGCGGCCATAACTAAAAAGTCTTTATCACTCAAGCATAGGTATGCCTGCCTTGGGTTTGAAACATGTCATAATGTTTGTTTTATGGTTGGGTGAAACTTTTTCCAGTCTCTCTGCATCCCTACCCTTGCTCGAAAAATTGTACAAAGTACTTCAATCATCATCGTCTTCTAATTTCGTACTTTGGGGGGCAATCTGTTACACCTCAAAATTAATCACTTTAATAGTGTCGCAAGTGTCGTCATTACAAGTGTTGTAAGTGTCGCATCTTGTCCACAAGTGTCGCATATTGACCACAAGTGTTGCAAGTTTCACAAACATCATATAGCTATATTTCCTATGTCATTTCTCTAACGACATCATAAGGACATTTAAGACACCTCAAAGACTAGTTTTGAAGAAGAGAAATATGTTGACAAGGAGTACAAGCCTTTTTCCACTGAAAGAACCACTCAAAAATGGATTTTGGAGAGGAGTGCTCCCCTACCCACTGTCAGGGACTGATAACGCTCTCTAGGCCTCTTTAGGGGAGTGTTTGAGCACCCTGTGCACCCTTTTGGGGGAGCGCTACCCTTTCTGAGCGAATTTTTGGTTTGTTGGAGGAAATTAGGGGACAATCCCCTCAATATCTTAATGTAGTTGGGTTTGAATCTTGGGTCAATGCATGATATTAGGGAATATCCTCAACTAAAGGATAGGAATCCTCAACTTATCCCAAAGATATCTCAAGTGGTTGGGCCTCTCCAAGGGTATATTAGGAGGCCTTCTCATGGTGAAGGGTACATGAAAAAGATTGGAGGTATGAAACCTATGATCTCATAGGAAACATACAGAAACAGTGGAGACTAGAGATTGATACCAAACTTATGATCCTATAAGTGGTATTTCATCAAAGAAACCAATGTAGATTACTTGAGCAAAGGGGTTGGACAAAGAGAACTAGAAGAAGCCGTTGCACCTTCATCAAAGGATTGTAAGTACTTTTACTTGTTCTCATTAATAATCAATGCTTGGCCTGTTTCTTTCAAAATTATGCTTGTTCCACATGAGTGTGTCTGTAGTAGATGGATCTATATTTGAGATAATCTCAATAGAGTAGGAAGTCCATTGTATCTTTTTTTTTTTTCTACAGGATCTATCAGGGAGCTCAGGATTGAAGCTCAGCCTGGAATTTGCAAGGACAAACGTCGCTAATAAGGTACATATCTTTCTTCTTCTCTTTCACATGTTAGCTTGATTAGATCTAAAAGGATGTCAATGTCCATGTTAAGTACATTTTTTTCTTGGGATTAGGAGTCTAGATAACAAGAGGGAATCCGCTTTTCCATAGGAGGATTCACCTGTAACAGAAACATTGTGGAAAATAAATTATAGAGAAAATTCCAAGGTGTCTCAGAGGTAGCAGTGAAACCCCAAGACCTTGAGCTTTGATACCAAATGTTAAGAACCAATAGGTACACAACGCCTTGAAAAATAAATAATATCAGATAATAAGCCTCTTTGAGAGGGAAACCTCATGATACACCACATAAATTTACAAGTACAAGATGATTCCAAATGAAAAGGTCTCTTTTGTATATATAGGAGATTAGGAGTTACAATTACAACTAATGGACCCAAGCCGACATAAATAAAATAAGAATACTAATGTAATATGCCCCAATTAAGGGGTAATGTGCCAATATTTAGGGCTTAACATTATTCCACTGGGTAATTTGACTAAATACCATGTCTCATTCTTATGCAAGGATTCCATTTATTCGACCATGGTGTCCTTCCAATGTCTACCCTTTGTCGAGTCAACTACCTCCCTAACCGACTCAGGCTCCTCATCAGTGGTAGTTAACACAAATGTGGAATGAAAGTCAATTAAAATATACCTTTGGACTAGTTTTATTATTCATTCATACCTCCTTACAACCGGGGTTAGTTGTTCCACCTCTTCATATCATTCAGTCGACTCACCTAGATCATATTCTTCCTCATTCCTAAGTTCAAACCTCACCTTCTCTAGATTATTCTTTGTTTGAACCACTTTAGACTCAGACTTTCTTCTCACTTCTCTGAAGACCACATCTCATATTTACATTGTTTTCCTTGATGCAGGATCCTAGAGCTTATATCCTTTCATTTCTTCTTTGTGTCCAATGAAGATACACTTGAATGCCTTCTTGTTTATCTTTCTCATGTTTTCCTTGGGAACATACAAATTCATCACAACCAAATATTTTGAGATGTGAAAGTGAAGGCTCCTTACTAGACCATATCTCATGTGGATTCGATTCGACTAATGCTGACGAAGGAGACATATTCACCAAATATTTTGCAATGTTGAATGTCTCTGCCAAGAATTCTTGTGCAATCCCAACACCGTTGAGCATGCTCCTTGCCTTGTCCATCAATGTTATGTCCATTCTTTCAAAATCTCCATTTTTCTATAGGGTATATGGTGTGGTGTTTTGGCGCGCTATGCCACACTTCTTGTAGAACTTCTCAAACTCCTTTCCACAAAATTCACCAACATTGTTAGTTATCGACACCTTAATATTCTTATCTGTTTGGTTTTCCACAAGAGACTTAAACTCTTTCAATTTCTCTAAAACCTATGATTTTTTCCTCGGGAAATATATCCATGTCTTCCTGGAAAAATCATCTATGAAGGAGATATAATATAGGAATCCACCAAGTGAAGACACTGATACAAGGCCAAACACATCACTGTGAACCAATTCTAGAATCATCTTTCCATTGTTTCTCCAGATGGGAACCTCACCTAAATTTGTTTTCCATATATGCAATGTTCACAAAACTCAACTTCTAAATTACATTTATGACCATACCTTTGTTATGCATAGCTTGAAGTCCTTTTTCTCCAATGTATCCCAGTATCCCATCCTCTCATGCCATAGCATGGTCGGGTCGACTTGATGAAGACTTATCGAGTCAGTTTGAATCGATTAAGCCTGCGTTGAGTTGAAGTCGAGTCAACTTTAGGAACAATGATTTTGTTACATCGAGTCGAGTCGACATTCCCTAATAACTTGTATAGTATTCAAATCCGAACTCCTTTCATTAATACCATTACATCTTTGACCATTTTGCATGTATCCTTCTGAAATAGAATGTGCACTCCTACATGACTCATTTTGCTAACATATATTAGGTTTCTTTCCAAACCCATAATATGTAACACACCTAAAAGAGTTCTACTCCTCCCATCCTACAATATCATTCAAACTCTTCCCCGTCCAATAATTTTGGTTTTCGAGTTGT
>CBVK0103280635.1:0-21552 GCA_900067695.1 Picea abies
ACTTTGGAGTTCATCCATTTCCACTTATTATCAACCATGACAATATATAATGAGTCATATTTACATCAAACAAACTTGGGTCCATTACCCAAACCTTTGTGCTATCGGATTTTCTTCAAGGATTGACATCAATGACAACCAACCTTAATGAACAATTTTCATATTTACTTTTCTTGAAGAGTCATAACACCATGAGTTTCATTATCGTACATTTTTTAGTAATCATGGCCATTAAAATCAATGCTATAGTTTAAAATTAATTAATCACGATTTTATTTTCTAGGGTGCACAAACTAGCCTAAGATTTAGTGCTTTGGAATAGGATTTTGTGAGTAAACTTCTCCAAGGAAATTAAATCAACGTATGTGTCTGAATCAGGGAGTGGATAAATCCATTGTATAATTAGTAAGATCAGTAGGCTTTGCTCACATCGGAGTTAATCATGAGGTCGCGCGAAGTTGGTTGAAGGGATATCCCCTCGATGCCTTCCTAACGTCAGAGATATTTCTGGGGATCTATTCGTATATGGGGATCTTGGTAGTGCCCTTACCTCCGTGAGAGGCGGTGCTTTCAAGGTTCTGGTCTTTGCTACCCTGCCCATACGATGGAACTTATTCACGACTGCTCACATGTTCATCGATTATTTAGTGGTTTATTAGTTTCTTGACTTAGGTGTCCCATAGGTTACTTGCAGGGGTTATTTTGCAGGTACCCTAGGTCAGATAAGGGTTGGACAACACATAGCCTTTAGGAAGGATTACCTCTCTGGGGGGATCTGACCAACTGGTTGTTAAGCCCACAAGGGCCCTCATAATTTATTATGTTACCTCCGATATTTAGCAGGGAGTCTCAGACCCCTCTTGGACGAGACATACCTTCTTTAGGGAGGGAGGTCACTCAGCCACTTTACCCCGTTTGCATGCATATTGGTCGTTTGAATTTTAGTGTGCTCTTTGATTACTAGTTGGCCTTCGGATATATTTTTATATTTAGAGTCTTAAGTCATCATGGACTCAGACCAGCCTCTCCGCGGTCCCATCGCTTGTTACAGTTACCACCGAATTTCGAGTCTTTGCCTTCTAAAAGGTGTAGAGTTATTATACATGATACACACACATCCACCGTTTAGACTTGTGATTCTACAAGGATGAGTACTAAACGTAGTCTTCAGAATACTGGGATCCCTTCAAATCCCATACCTACTATAGTTAATGGCACCCCTTCAACTCATGCAACCTCTAAGGTTGTAGTGTCAGAGGTACCTATCATTACTATGGCCCGGCCTATAGTAAATGCTCAAGTTACCGCCTCGATCCCTTTTGGGTCTCTTGGCCACTCACCGGGCTACAATGTTCAGTGCATCACTATGGTTTCTAGTCCTTTTTCTTATGGTATGCCCAACTTCACTTCACAGTTTTCGAACTCCATCCCAGCTGCTATCCCTAATGCTAGCATTGGGCTTGGGGACAGTACACCTTCCTACACTCCTTTTTTCATTTGGTGGATCTTAACTCCCTCAAATGACTCCTAACATGGGAGGCATTCATGCTTTTAACCCTGGGTCCAATCCTCCTACTTCTAGGTGGAATAATCAATCTGGCGGACAAACTTTGGCTCAAGTTCCTTCCTACAACCCTACCTCATCGACGCAGATTCTGTACAATAATCTTGGCATGACGAATCCACCTCTATCCTTCGGATTCCAACCCGGAGGAGGTCAGTTTCACACTTTGGGCAAGCCTCAACCCGAATCCAATCCGGCTGGGGGCAATTTCTATAACCCTCAACAGAACATTCCTGCAGGAATGATTCCCAACCAACCTTATATGAATTAGCCTGGAGGAGGGTCTTATAATGTCAGATAGGTCCATGGTATTTACCAGAACCCTGGATGGACTGCAGTTCTGCAAGCACAATCTTTCCCGGAAGGTTGGGGCCAGATGTTGCAACCCCGTCTCCCTTTTCTGGCCACACTTAATCTTCTAAATTTATCTAAATTAATGAATGACCCTGTGAGTCACAATCCTACATGGCCTCCCGTCCCCACCAAACTTCCTTCAGACATCCCGAAGTTCGAGGAAAAGAATGGAGAGGATCTCGGTGATCACGTCACTACCTTTCACCTTTGGTGCTCATCAAATTCTCTTAATGACGATTCTATTGGATTGAGATTATTTCAACGCACCCTTATCGGAGTTGTTGCAAAATGGTATATTGAGCTACCTAGGGGGGCATATGGGACTTTTAGTCAGTTGGTGATGGTCTTTCTTAACCACTTCCAGTTGCTCATTCGTTATGATGCTGGCCTAGAATTGTTGTCAACTTTATGTCAGGATACTGCCACTCATATCTCGGACCATATCCAGGAGTGGCATAGATAGAAGAGGTTGATTAATATCCCTATATGCCCGACCTTTATTTTAGAATGGTTTCTTAAGTCTTTGCATGCTCCTATCTCAAAGGACGTTGCTACTTCCAGAGTTACCACTGAGGAAGAGGCGATCTTTAGAGCCCAGCAGTTAGATTTGATATTTGTTCAGTCTAAGATGTTATACCATCTTCTTTTTGATGCACCATGGTCAACTTACGACCCTAGGCAAAAGCTCGAACCTCATGCCGATGGCATTGTAGATGTTGCCAATGTAAAGTCCACGGACTCGGTGATGAACCATTTGAAAGAGTTGTCTTTAAGCTAGTCTGCAGGAAGGCCAGATTCGTCTGTTTCTTCCAACCCCACTCACTCGACGGATGTACACTTCGTGCAATCGTCGGCTAACCCAAATGGTAACCAGCAATCGGGAGTGAATAAGAAGAAAGGACGTAATAACCGTAAGGGTGGGGAAAATGGTAATAAACCCAAGGATAATAATAATAATGAGAAGACAGGTAGTAATGTTGGAGAGGGAAAATGAGAAAGACATAAGGTGAAGTTTCCCTATAAGATTTGCGCAGATGATCACCTTACACATTTATGCCCCAAACTTGCAGAAGTTGTGAGGCTATTAGCTCAATCGCCCATCATGCTGACGAATCCATTCCCACATAATCAGCACCTAGCCTCAAGCTCCTCAAACGTCGAAAATGTGGTTGGTGGGGGTCAAAACCAGCAGTGGCAATATGGCGACCATTTATGTATCAATATGGTCAATGCGAAAGTTAATGTAGCCACTCAATCTCAAGATTATAGCTCTGAACAAGCTATTCCTGGTCTAGAATCTCCTCCTTCGAAGACGACTTTACAGATTGAGAAACTAGAGTCACCGCCTCGTATTCCGAAAGGAGTACTCAAGTGCTCTACCCATAATCCAAATGATAGAGACGCCCAGAATTACTCTATTGTTGAGGACCTGGGTCAAACCCCTTGTGTGATGTCGGCTTCGAAGGTACTCCAGACATGTCATTCATAGAGGAATGTCTTACTCTCTGCTTTAGGAGCTCTAGAACCCAATGGCTCAAAAGTTATCCCTTTTTCACACCAAGTAGACTAAAAAACATAAAAAATGACATTTTTTTGTGTTAAGTTGTGATTGCATCTCATGCCCTTGCTTGCAGTATTGAGCCTATAGCTAGTTCTCGCTTTGCATTATAAACCGTTTGCCTTAGCAGTTTTGCATCCTCAACCAAGCAGAGCCTTGTTTATATCCTTCGCAATTTGACAACCTATACCTAGGAGGAAACATTCCCCCGAGTGTCCATCTCTCGCATGCATTTCTCTGCATTGAGCATAGGTATGTTCCACTGTTGGAACTAGTTTTGCTTACTTGCGACACTCGTTTCCTCCTCTGTATCATAGCATTCATTTGTCTATGAAAAAATAAAAAAAAGACGGACGGGAAGAGAGTATTATCTTGTATTGGAAGCAGTCGTGTCGCCTTTGAACAGAGCACAAATTTATTTGAGTCCATTCATCATCATAATTTTGGGATTAACATGGCCTTAGGAAGATGAGCTCGTTACAGATTCTTCTCTACCAATTGGTTACTCTCCCAGTCCTTATAGAGAATTACATCGATGCCTCTTGTATCTCATGGTTTCATCATTGGGTCTATGCTATCGGCGTCCTCCATATGTCTCATGCTCTTGTTCAAAGGAAGTTTATCAACATGTGCCGGCCACTCCTCAAAACTCTTGACTTTGCATGTCGTCCATACCCTCTGTTTGTCTCAGAATCACGTGATATTGTAGTCATATCATGCACCCTGGCCCTACTTTCATCATTGGTAGGTAACCTTGAACCCAGCAGTCGACATTTCATCATTGGTCATTGACTGGGTGGTTTCCCTTGTGTTCGACAGCAAGACATCTATTCACACATTGGGATTCGTGCAGTGTCTTGAATTCCATTATCCTTATTGGTGGTTTCCTCGTCTTTGTCAGCGGTTTTCATCATTCGTTGTTATTTAGAGGGTCTTTTTTGTGTACCGCTTGCACTTGGCACACACAAAATATGCACAGGGTCGTTGGTTCGTGAACATGTTCTTCGTCCAATTTCCACCAAATCATGAATCTCCTACTTTGAACTTCATGCTAACTGATGAGAGATGCCTTAATGCTCTCCTTTCAGTGGGTCTCTTTCCATCGACTTCGGCCCATTTATTCTGGAAATGGTACCTAGAGTCTTATGAGTACCTTGAGGCTTGTAGTCATCAGTGGCAAGCTCTGTCGCCATCGACAGTTGGGAATACATCAATGTCCCATGATCAATGGATTCTTCAAGTGTTCGACACCGACTCATTTATCCACACTTGTAAGAATGTACTCAGTGTCTTGATACCTACTTTCATTATCGGTGGGCTATCTCGCATTTGTTAACGGTATACATCAATGATCGGTAATCAAACGATGTCTCATTGTGTTCGACCTCAACTCCTTTATTCACATGATGTAGACTTGCACCTTTGTAGACTTGCACCTTTGGCGGATTGTGTAGAAGACTTGAAGACATCACTATGTGGCCGCAGCTTTCCTGAGTTGTTGCTTCCTTTTCATTGGACCAGTACCTATATGACTTCAGTGATCATGGGAGATCAGATTGTACTCCATGGTATACAGAGATCTTCATATTGGTTTTGAGACTAGTTCTACTCAGCTTTGTTCGTGACTATGACAACTATTGGCATGTAACCGGATTTGTATTTGCCTATTCATGGCCACATACACTTGTATGGTATATTTTCACATGGATCTGCAGTGCAATTTTTGGCAACCATGTATGCAAAGTCAGTGAAGAATGTAATGAACAACTGAGTTCGTCCCGCTGGTTCCCTACCACTCCACTTCTGGGTTATTTATAATGTATTCCGGCCATCGCAGATACTCCTCTGACCTCACACATTAGGGGGCATCTGTTAGAGCAAGATTTGTCTCACCCTATGCAATATTACAGAGAGGGCCTTATTCCATTTCCCTATGCAGACTTACCTTCCTTGCTGATAAAATCCAGAGACAAAAATATAATTTTTTCCACTTGTATGCATCTTGCACACTATACAGCAAGCGTATACATAGGCTGCTCTACTACAGCCCGCGTACATTGGGATTTGTGTCAAAAAATGAAAACTAAATGTCGGGTTTCCATGTCACGACAGGAGATCTTTGATCCTTGACCTTCCATATACTGGAAATGCTCTGACTCGGCCCTTCAGTTTCATTTTGAAGGCTATAAATGGGTCAATTCTGAGCTATGGAAAAGGAAAAAGAATTCAACTTTGAGAGCAAAGTTACTCTGGAGAAATTATTTACTTCATATTGAGTCTGCATCCCTTTGTCCTTTAAGTCTGAACATAGTGTTCATCCCCCAAGCTCTTCTCTTATTGTTGGAGAACCTCATTGTCTCCCTTCTATGAGCTTGCCTTTGGTGGAGGATTGAAATGGTAGAGGTCCAATTGGAAGGAACTTAGTTTCTCGGTTCCGAACCGTGTCGACATGAAAGTCTGTAATATTTTCACTTTTGTTGATCATTTATCAATAGAAATACTCTCTTCCCGTCCAATTGATATCTTGCAAATATATGAGTTATTATCCATGGGCGTATTTGTTATGTATATTGATGGATTATGCTATCTAATGTGCTAACCTTTTATATCACCACCATATGTTTGTTTTGCTTGTTCGTTGAGAACTTGTCGCAGGTATATAGCTTTGGGTCAAAGTGCTCAATGGTGGACATCATCGAACCTCTGGACAAGGTAGGCATCTTTCCTATCTCGCTTGCGTATTGGTTTATATAGCATGTTTTTGAGATAGAGTTGATTTCTGCAGTCATTTCCGTCTGTTGTGGTTCACCCTAGCCATAGAGAGATTTTCCTCATAACAAGAAGATGCAATATTGTTTAGACAAATCTTTACTTGATGATTATGTCCCTTGGTTCCTAGGTATTTGTAGTCTTTTAGGTTAAGAGGCCAGTAGAAGCCTAGACTTACTTTTGGGTTTCTTTTTTTGGAACCTAGTATGAACTTTATCACTGTTGAGCTAGTTCATTTATGATTGTTGGATTGCAGTGTAGAACTTGGAAATCTTTTCTTAGAACTTTTTTTGTGTAGAATATAGTGCTAGTAGCAATTCCTTTTCTAGGTTTTGGTATCTTCCAAACATCATATTAAATGTAATTTCATCATTTTTTCTTAAAATAAAAGAAATTATAACCTTTTTAATGAAAATAATATATAATGTATGGTGATTTATAAATAAAAATTCTCTTTTAAAACAAAATTATAAACATTTAAAATATATATAAACAATCATACGCAAATTAAAAGAAAAAGAATTGTATGTAAACAATGAGTAAACACCCATATCGATTAAGGCTCACCCTCTCTTCAAGGCGTGTAGAAGTGGGTTAATGGACTTTCACCATTCACCAAATAAAAACATATGGTTACCTAATAAACATGAAGTTACAATTAGCCTTGAACTTTGCCAACACAAAATCAACATCAAAATTATGTGAACATCAACCAGCCCAATCAAACCCGTAGCCTCAATGGCATACTAATAACTCACTAATAACTCAACGTCTAAACAGTAGTCTAGAACCTACCTACTCAATGAGGAGTGTAAGCTTCAGTGCCCATTACCACTTCCACTAGAAGCTCTTCTGCCACTCCACGTGCAAGCATACTTCTTACTCGTATAATTCCAAGATAAATAAATATATGTATATACTCAACTATTATGCTCTGCCCAATCATATAAAATTGATTTTAGCCTCAAATGTTCAAATGGACGCACTTAGATCTCCATTAGTAGCAAGAATTCCGGTCATCCGATTGGGCATCTCTGTGATTTCCAAAAGTCGTTTTTAAACCTTTCAATTGCTCCTGTGCTTTCCAAGGTCTTTATTTTGCTTGATCGATGGGCATTTTTTAATCTTTTTTGTTGAGAAACCAGATTTATTTAACGATCTGTTCTAACTTGTCAATTTTGACTCTGAACAATGGTTCTCACAACTTGCCACTAAACACAACGTTGGATTCACTCATGGTTATGTTCAACAGTACGATAAACATCAACTGGACTGATAAAGGGCCTTCAAAGAATTGCCTTAAATGGTGACTTTTAAGAATTAGCTCAAAATTAAAAACACTAGTGAAATCTCCTCGATAAAATTACTGAGAGTAGCCCCTTTGAAAAACTTGCACATTAATCAATGACAGGCTTTAACATGTCTTGGATAATTAGGAAAGCCTTTCACTTTAAGCAGTTGAAAGAATATGCCAACATTTGAATGAGAGGCTGAGCCTCAATAATAGAATGAGTATTCTCCGCTAGAATATTATACAGTGGTAGTGATGAAATAAGTACTGATCCAATTTGGACCATTGTGATCCTTCAACTATAGTCTATATCAACAGTCAGACAAGGAAGCTTTCTCTGCAATATATATATATATATATATAAATTTACAATTGCCAACATTCTTTCTATATACATAATTAGCTTTGCAGGCTTCTGACGAATCAAATGCATAAATACCCCACATCTGTTTTGGCTAAAAAATATTGATGGGAATCGCTAATTTTGAGCAAGTTTACTGATTCAAGCTGATGTCACGATGGATAAGCAAATTCCATGATCACAGCAATTTGGTTTCCGATGGCACGCAACAAAAGGATGTCCAGAAGCATCCAGATCAACAAGAGCAGTGTCACCTGCCTGATAGTTATCTGCTAGAAATGATTCACTTATGACATCCTCAACCAAACGTACAAGTGCTCTTTTTAGAGGCCTTGCACCATAACTGCGATCATAACCTTGTTGACATATGAGGTTCAACACAGCCTCTGACACTTCTAAACCAACTTGATGTCTAGAAAGTCGTTCTCTGGTCTCGTTCAACATCAAACCAAGTATCTCACGTACCTGTGCAATAATAGAAAGAAGAGTGAAGAATTAGAAACATGTTTCAATGTAATCTAGGTCGCCCCCTAATCACAAGAAATGAAGGTACTAGACCAATAGCAACAGTTTTCAAAAATAAAAAACATGAAACCATACCTGCGATTTTTCTAATGAACGGAAAACAACTACATCATCAATCCTATTTAATAATTCTGGCCGAAAATAGCCCTTCAATTCCTCCATGACTAATGCTTTTAAGGCTGAATATCTTCCTTCATGCTCCTCTTCTCCAAAAGTGAATCCAATTCTATTACTTCCACCCTTTGCAATCGCTGTGGATCCAACATTGGATGTCATAATAATGAGGGTATTTTTAAAAGATACTCTTCGACCCTGCAAAAGTTCCAAAGTTACCAAATTGATGTACATTTATCCATTTCAACCTATTTTTCATATAACATTTTGAGGAATGTCAAAATCTTGCGTTTCTCTAACCTGGGAATCAGAGAGATGGCCATCCTCAAACACTTGGAGTAGGATGTTGAAAATATCAGGGTGGGCTTTCTCAATTTCATCAAGCAATATTATTGTAAATGGCCTCCGCCTTACAGCCTCAGTTAGGGTGCCCCCATCACCATATCCTACATACCCAGGTGGTGACCCAATCAATTTGCTCACAGTATGTCGTTCCATGTATTCACTCATGTCCAGCCTGATCATGGCTGCTTCCTGCCATTGTTCATAAACAAACATTTTAGAAGCGCGAGTTTATAAATATTCCACTTGACAATAATATCAAAAAAAGTATCATCTGTAGTATGTTAAGAGTGCAGAATTTGACCGAGTGAAGTAACTTACTGATCCAAAATACAATTCAGCCAAGGCCTTAGTCAATTCTGTCTTGCCAACTCCAGTTGGACCACAAAAAAGCATTGCAGCAATCGGTCTATCAGGATCCTTCAAGCCTACACGAGCTCTTTGTATTGCTCTAGCAATGGCACTGACAGCATCATCTTGACCAACAACACGAGTTCGGAGCTTTTCTTCCAGACCAACCAACTTAAGTTGTTCATCTGCAGTAAGCTGCTCAACAGGAATTCCCGACCATATGGATGCAATAGCTGCTATGTCATCTGGCTCAACAACAACAGGCCTGCAAAGAGCAGAAGCAAAACCCATTAACTCAAATAGATGGTACTGCAAGACTGATTCATCAAGAGTCGAAACCAGAAATCAGCAAAGAGAAAGGAAGAACCCTGCATACCCGCTATCATATTCATCATCATTTGAAATGGAAGCAACAGTTGGCAAAGACAGAACTTCTGCATCACTATCTACAATAGTGTCAGCAGAACTATCACCAGTTTTTCTAGCCTGTTTACGTAGATACCGATTGCTTCTCATTGATGGTGCCTGTATGGAGGAACTGCAATTAGCTCAAACAGAATATAGTTGGTTCCAACTTGAGCTTCAAACATAATTAGTACAGTTATTAATCATAATAATCTCAGGCTGATGGATGTGATGTTAGAAACTTAGAATAGACAAGTGTAAGGAAGCCCAACACCAATCAAAAGGTGCAGTCATAATGTTCTGAAAATGCAGTGATTGTCATCAGTGCCAGAGTCTGAAATAAATGGTTCCGTATCTACTTTTCATGGAGACTATATTAAAGCAAGAAGAATAACAAGACAAGAAAGTTTTCATAAGAGACAGGCATTCACATATATTGCAGATGCAGAGGACGGTAATAAGAAGACTTACAGTTTCATGGAATTTTTGAACTGCCCAAATTTCCTGCCAATATTCATTGGGGTTCTTTGAAAGTATGTCTGTTTGTCGTTGCTTCCTTCTGTTGCAAGCTTTTATGCGGGCAAGGCTCCCTGCTTCATCAATCAGATCAATAGCTTTATCTGGAAGATATCTGTCTGCAATATATCTTTCAGATAAATACACAGCTGCATCTACAGCCTCGGTAGTAAACCTGCACTTATGGTGGGCTTCATACTTTTCAAGCAATCCCATGAGTATTTTCACAGCATCAACCTACACAGTGAACCAAAACGTTAAACATACTAAGATCTCCAGGAAATGTCCAAAAACAATAAGTAATAAAACTCATAAAATGAATTTCTGCAATTTAATGGAAGTTAATATCATATTTGCAGTACCTGACTTGGCTCGTGTACAAGAACAGGCTGAAAACGACGTGCAAGTGCTTTATCCTTTTCAATGTGCTTTCTGTGTTCATTGAGTGTTGTAGCAGCAATGCACTGCAAACATGATCTTAACATCAGCATTTATTCCACTTGGAAACTCCCTCTTTTCCAATGGATGGGAGGAAAGGTGGTCATAGTACATACTGTATGTTATTTTACTTAACTACTAGATGCAGAGGATGTTATTCTGGTAGTTATGCCTATGACACGATAAAATTCAAGTTACCAGAATGGTTCTACAGAAATTAATCAATAAGTAAATCCCAGAAACAAAAAGCATTTAATTCATCCAGGTAAGGAGTACTGATGCCATTACTATTGCAACAGGGTCCTGTGAAAGTAGTGCAAGAATGGAAGAACAATGGAACAAAAGGACAGAAGCAAGATAAAAGTATGCATTAGCCCAATTCTAGTTTCCGTTCTACTTCATGAGACTGGATCGAGATGTAAGTACATTTAAGATTTTAGTCTCAATTCTAATTCACATGACTGAAGTAAGATAAAACTGCAGATTAGCTCAGTTCTCGATGACTCTGTGTAACTACAGCCAGTGAAAGGATTGTGGAGATATACACAAAACATCATCAAAAGTATTGATAATTCAAGAATCAAAGTAAATATGTCCTCTAAAAGCAATTGATGGAAGGCTAACCAAGCTTCTACCAAGCATGTACCACAACAAAATAGTGGAATAGCGGAAAGCATGGAAAGATGAACATCATGTGTAATCACTACAACAAAATCCATTACACAAACATAAACATCTACAGTAACATGACCAGACTCATCACAAGGAGAACACCACCTTTAGCACCCAATTTGTGAGAAAAAACTTGAAAGCATAAAAAACTTGTCTGATATACATCTAGCCAATTTCTGTTTCGTAGCAGCCTAAGAAAATAAGATAGGGATTAGACAATCAAGTCTTCGCTATAATCTGATTTGACTATGTTTATAATGTTGAGTGACAAATTACAATACATGCTGAATATATAAAAATGGCCAGGCTTTGTTCAAAGTTGTACCTAACAAGGACAAACTTGCCCAATTCAAGAGTTCAAATGGCAAATGCTTGAGAAATGACTGAAATAATACTACAACTTGGGCTACTGTTATGAGCCAAAGTTGAAACACTCAGCACAGCAAATGACGTGCAAGCATGGAGTTTAAGAGTTCGACTTGGACTCAACAAAAACTTGGGAAAATCTTGGTCACAGAAATTGTTTGAAATGAGGGTTTTGTTTCCTTTGTCATTTTTATTTGACAGCAACGACTTTTTCTGCAAAAACTCCAGAAAACTCAGTAACAGAAATCATTCAAAATGAGACCTTTTGTCCTTTTTGACGTTTTTATTTGACACTGTGAGTAACACTCATCAATTTTTCCATTATGCCCACAAGTTTGATTTGCCAGGCAGCAAATAACTCATGAGAATTTCTGAGCCTGACTTGCTGCTGGCAAAACTTTAACTCACAGGCAGAGAGTGAATCTCAGGACCTAATAAGGACAAACTTGCCCAATACAAGAGACCTAATAAGTTAACTTGGCTCAGCAGCAGGGCTGAGCCAAGTTTGACTTTGGCATACTCAGCAACTTGGCTGACGTTTTCAAGTATGTTACTAAACTGTTCAAGAAGAGGTTTTCAATGGGTGCATCTATTCAATATAATGATAGGAAATCTTCTTAAACAACCTAGGAAGCCAATTTAGCTCAGCTACAAGACTTTCTCATCTAGGAGAAGAGAATGTCTTCAAAAAAGCATCCAGCACGTGACTGAGTGCCCATCCAGAACTTTAATTATTCAGTGGAATGCACCACTTATTAAATGCATAATCTCATAAACCTTCAAAAGTTCCCAGAATCCCAAGTTATTTTTGTAATGTTCTACAATGGAAGGGGCAAGACGGATGAGATAAAAAAATTGTATTAATGTCCAACGAATGACCAAAAAGGTAGGTCAATGGGACAGAAGAAAAAAGTACAATCAGCAATAGTAACCTGCAGGAATACCAAAGGCTACTCCAAAAGCATAAAGTAAGCTAATATACAGATACATGAAAGAGCATGATCAAGTAATGTGTGAAAGAAAGAAAGGAGAGCAGCAGGGGCTAGATATAACAGCAAGGCCCTAGCACAATATCAACATCATAGATGGAAATACAAGTAGAGGCAGAGGGAGGAGAAGGCACCAAAGCAAAGCCTAAGAAGGGGCACCTCTGTCACCATCAACCACTGAGGCACCACCGGTGTGAACCCCAACGATGTTTTCAGATGGCTGTTTTGATTACTGGAGTATCAGTTGCATGGTTCCATGCATGCTCAAGGTATTCACAAAATAGGGAGGTCAGCCTTGGAAT
Source organism: Picea abies (assembly GCA_900067695.1). Lineage (NCBI taxonomy): Eukaryota > Viridiplantae > Streptophyta > Pinopsida > Pinales > Pinaceae > Picea > Picea abies. The sequence goes on from CBVK0103280635.1 coordinate 12,918, forward strand.
GATAGACAAGTGTATGCAAGGCAATAGTCTCTTCTTGAAGTACTGACGAGAGAAACTGTGACTGAGGCACATCACACAGATTAAATCTAGATCTGCTCCAGGATTCATTTTTTTTCCTCTACTTCTTTATTTGCAACTTCCAATTTTCAGTTCAACAGTCCACCACTCGAAATGTTGTTTAAAAGTAGAACAAGGTGCTACATTTCCTGCTCTGAGGTGATCAAACTTTTGGATTAGAAACAAGCTCTACTGGCCCCAATAAACAAAATAGATCATCCAGGAGAGGAAGCCATTTAAGGATAGCCTCTACTACGGACATCTGAAGCAGGCTCTAAAAGAAGATAGGTGTCTAACAGAAGTATGAGTTTCCAATAATGAGAGGTAGTTGAAATTGCAAGGACAATTATGATTCAATCAACATCATGGATGCATTAACTCTTGATGGGATCAGAATTAGCCTAGTAACTGTTTACGGCCTGTAGTGCCCCGTTATTTCTACTTGTTTATTTGGGACTTGTGAACTTGACATGAGCTGACTTATATGTCATATTTGACATTACACTAATTTTGAGACTTGATATTTAAAGGAGACATCAGATGATATGTCCAGATTGGTTGCTTAAATTTATGGAAAGAGATGCATCTTTATGGGTTGTTGATTTTTACAGATGAGTACCTCATAGATGATGGTTTCTATGTTGTTTATGGTTTATGCTAGACATGAACATGCATGAATATCAACTGTTTCTTTGAAAATAGTATGTTTACTATGTTATGATGGCATGATGTTGTGAGTGATAATCTTTAGTTTTGCATATGATATACAAAGCCACAACAGTCATGATGAGTGGATCCTGATGTATAGCACATGTAGGATCTAATTGTTGCACTAAAGTCAACTATGAATAAGACATGCATCTAGTGACCAGATGAATGTTTAGGTTCTGGATGGTATACTTTATGATTTGATATATATTTCAGTTTTGAGACTACTGCGATCAGTGGTATTTTGGTGATGTTCTTTTGGATCCATCGCAACAGTTTACAAATCGACGTTTCGGACCAAACAAATGTGGTCCATCACCAGGATAAGATATGAAGAAAATCTGATCAGTAACGAGGTATTTATATGAAAAATTAGGTTTAAGCTTTAGTAGAAAGCCAACTCACTATATAATGGAATACCTAAAAGGATTTTTGGTTTATTACCTAGAATCTTGTGGAAAAAGTTGGGATCCAATTCTGACTAATCTTCCAGCCGTCATCTCTATTTAGGTTGTTAGGTTGTTTTTCAATTTCTATGGCTTCCCTAAAATTCCTATTGTGATAGTGATCTACTCTAGCAAGAATTTTGGCCTCCTCAATACAAATGTGATGTTTAGTCTTGTCAGAGTGTTCGAACTTCGGCCAGAGCAGAGGGACAAGTGCGATTGTGCTTGACATCAGCGGCATGTTCCTGAATCCTAATCCTAAAGGAACGACCTGTTTCTCCTATGTATTGCTTTCCACAGGAGCAAGGGATCATGTAGACACTTTTTTTCTCAAGGGTATTAGTGGGATCCTTGACAGATCTAAGGGAATTTCTAATAGTGTTTATGGGTTTGAAGGTTGCCCCAATCTTTTTCTTCCTTAAAATTATAGCAAGCTTATCAGTTGTCCCATGTATGTATGGCAAGAAAACTTTGGACACATCATTATTAATTTGTTCCTTATCTCTAGGTCCTTTATTGGCATTTTGAAAGGCCCTAATTCCTAGATGCTCATTATAGCCATTATCCTTAAAAACCTCAAGGAGATGGGATTTTTCTTCATTAAGATGTTCATCGTCAGATATTCTCAAGGCTCTCGTAGCTAGGGTGTTGAGAACCCCTAGTTTATGGGCAGCGTGATGGTGGGATTCATCGTGAAGGTATTGTTCAATGTGGGTTTTCTTCCTACAAACTTGGTGGGCTAAAAATCCATCAGATCTTTTTGTTACCCAGACATCTAAAAAGGGAATAATACCTTTATCTTCAACATCCACAGTGAATTTGATATGGCTAGATTGTTCATTAAGGTGGTCAGCAAATTCATTCAATTTTTCATGACCATGGGGCCATATAACAAAGGTATCATCAACGAACCTCTTCCAGAGTTTAGGTTGAAGGGGAGAGGAAATAAGGGCTCTACTTTCAAGATCCTCCATGAATAAAATGGCTACAATTGGAGAGAGGGGGGGATCCCATGGCAACCCCACAAGTTTGTTCATATATGTCCCCTTGGAAACTAAAAAAAGTGGAGTTCAAGCAAATTTCAACTAACTTAGTCGTACCTTGGTCAGTAATCTTCTTGATAACTTCCATAGCCCCATCAATAGGAATCTTAGTGAAGAGAGAAACATCGAAACTTACGAGAGTATCATTTGTGTCCAGTTTGATGTCCTTGATCTTGTTGACAAAGAATGTGGAATCTTTGACAAAAGAGCTAGTGTTACCAACTAAGGGTTTAAGTTTGCCAGCAAGGTGTTTTTCGAGTTGATAGGTAGAACTGCCTATTGTGTTGACAATAGGTCTAAGAGGGGCCCCTTATGAATTTTGGAGAGGCCATAAATCCTCGGGGTGGAAGGACAACTGACTAACAATTTCTTTTATCATTTTCATTTACATTGCTTAATTTAATGGCATTGGAAAATTCCCATGCAATCTTTTTTAGAGGGTTATTATTAAGTTTCTTATAGCTCCCACTATTATTGAGATGATCTAACATTTTCCCAATATAATCACTCTTGTTCATAATGACCACATCCCCACCTTTGTCAGCATTAAGAACTACAATATTCTAGTTGTTGTTGAGGGTTTTAAGAGCCATATGTTCTTGTTTAGTGATATTCCTCCTGGGTGGTTTCACTTTTCGAAGAATCACTGAGCAATCTTGCCTAATTTCTTCTTTAACGTTATCTGGGAAGTCTCTAATTCCATTTTCATTGCTACACAGGATATCTTCAACAGGAATTTTGCAAGGGGAAATAGCAAAGTTGAGACCTCTCTTTAATAGCTTCGTAGTGTAATCATCGATGGGCTGATTTGACAGGTTGACAACCAAATTCTTTCGTTCAAGAGACCTTTCCTGGTTGCCATTGTGGGAGATACTTGAATCAAAATCAGTGTACAACGTATCTAACCTATCATTGTTACCCACGTTGTCATCATTGGATAAACAAATTGTTCTTAATGTACTAATTCCTTCATTGTTATCAGCGTTCTACTTGAGGCTATCACTAATATTGGGGTCTAATATTGGGGTCGACACGATAAACACTAACCCTATTATCATAGTTAAAATCCTTCATTTCAATTAATAATCCAGCTGGGAACAGGTTTGCCTTCCATGACTTGGGCATCATGGTTTTCAATGTCTTCTACACCGAGATCATTGTTGGACGTGTCAAATCTGCTATTGTTACCTATGCAGCCACACATGGATAACTGTCTGTGGGTTTCACCAGCAACGGAATCGATTTGGAAAACCCTAACCTCATTGTTACAATTGGTATTTACAGTGGAAAATTATGTTGTTGGACTTGGAACTGTTCTACAAGGCTTTGTAATCTCTGTACTCTCGACCTCGTTGTTATCCTTTCCTTCGAAGACTTGGGTGTCGAGGTTGTATATGTCTTCGTTACAGCTGGTATTTGCGGTGGCAAATTCTGTTTTTGGATTTGGAGCCGTTCTACAAAGCTTCGTAATCCCTGTACTCTCTGTACTCTCGACCTCATCGTTTTCATTGCCTTCCAAGACTTGGGCATCGAGGTTGCCAATGTCTTCGTTAATCTGAGAAATAACATATGTGCTAACTGTATTAAAAATCGAAACAATCACTAATCGGGGACTTGTGTTGTTTATAATTAAAGTGTCTATTTTGTTAAGATTCTTCTTTTGGGAAGAGCTCAACCTACTGTTTAAGTATCCAAGTTGTATGTGCGTGCTTTCCTGCTGCGATCGATCCACCGTGTCTCTGTGTTCTGTTTATTGTCTTGCTGAGATCGGATATCATTATTATCAATGGAGTTTTCATTAGAAGTTTGTCCGCTTAATTCATTTAAACACTTCCGGACTTGGTTGTGTGTTTCATCTTGTTACATTGTTTCTTGACAGAAGTTTCTTCAAATTTTAATTCTTTGAGAGCTGAGCAAGCATCTATTCTTGCCCATAGAGTTGACTCAATTTTGTTAGCTAGATAGAACAGTGTGGATTTTTACTAATCTACGTGATAGGTTGTCTAATTTAATTCTCGCCTTGCGAATTTCATTACGTAGTAAAGCCATGCTTGCTCTGTGAAAAATTTGATTATTTATCTTATTGCGTAACCTGTGTTCAATTCTAGCAAAAACAAGAATGACCTCTGCATCTCTACATCTTTTTAAAAATGTCAGATCGGATTTTCTTCTAACTAATTGCAATCGCATCCACTCAAATTGTCGGATTTCATCAGTTGCATCCCGTCCGTACAGATCCAGTATTTCAGTTCTAAGACTTCTGTGATCGGTGGTATTTTGGTGATGTTCTTTCAGATCCATCGCAATAGTTTACAAATCGATGTTTCGGACAAAACAAATGTGGTTCATCACAAGGATAAGATATGAAGAAAATCTGATCAGTAACAAGGTATTTATATGAAAAAATAGGTTTAAGCTTTAGTAGAAAGCCGACTCACTATATAATGGAATACCTAAAAAGATTTTTGGTTTATTACCTAGAATCTAGTGGACAAAGTTGGGATCCAATTCTGACTAATCTTCCAGCCGTCATCTCTATTTAGGTTGTTAGGTTGTTTTTCAATTTCTATGGCTTCCCTAAATTTCCTATTGTGATAGTGATCTACTCTAGCAAGAATTTTGGCCTCCTCAATACAAATGTGATGTTTAGACTTTAGTCTTGTCCAAGTGTTTGGCCAAAGCGGAGGGGAGAGTGTGATTGTGCTTGACATCAGCGACATGTCCCTGAATCCTAATCCTAAAGGAACGACCAGTTTCTCCTATGTATTGCTTTCCACAGGAGCACAGGATCATGTAGACACCTTTTTGCTCAAGGGGATTAGTGGGGTCCTTGACAGATCTGAGGGAATTTCTAATAGTGTTTATGGGTTTGAAGGTTGCCACAATCTTTTTCTTCCTTAAAATTCTAGCAAGCTTATCAGTTGTCCCATGTATGTATGGAAAGAAAACTTTGGACACATCATTATTAGTTTGTTCCTTGTCTCTAGGTCCTTTACTGGCATTTTGAAAGGCCCTAATTCCTAGATGCTCATTATAGCCATTATCCTTAAAAACCTCAAAGAGATGGGTTTTTTCTTCATTAAGATGTTCTTCATCAGATATTCTCAAGGATCTAGTAGCTAGGGTGTTGAGAACCCCTAGTTTCTAGACAGGGTGATGGTGGGATTCAGCATGAAGGTATTGTTCAGTGTGGGTTTTCTTCCTATAAACTTGGTGGGCTAAAAAGATCCATCAGGTCTTTTTGTAACAATATGATAGACATATGATAGTCATGGGGTAACAATGATTCAATACATATGATTGATGATTTGATATACGTGAATGGTGATTTGATACATGTGATTTATGATTAATACATGTTATGACTTGATGTCTTGTTGTTATGATGTGAGCTAGAGCTTGAGAGGATAGCCGCTCATGGACCTAGAGGGTCACTTCAGCAATAGATCTTGTGAAAGCCCATACCCACAGAGGATCTAAGTAAAAAGTACCATGGTATGGGTTGGGGATAGGATATACTCTGTGATTTGATATATATGTTGATGCTAGTTACATTGGATCTATGTGATTTATGCTAGCCATATGATAGTCATGGGGTAACAATGATTCAATACATGTGACTAATGATTTCATACACGTGATTGGTGATTTGATACATGTGATTTATGATGAATACATGTTATGACTTGATGTCTTGTTGCTATGATGTGAATGAGAGCTTGAGAGGATAGCCTCTTAATGGGCCTAGAGGGCCCGCTTCAATGATAGATCTTGTGAAAACCCATACCCACAAATGATCTAAGTAAAAGTACCATGATATGGATTGGGGATAGGATATGACGCAATCACTAATTCTATACCAACAACTCTAAACATATATAATGCCTTGGGCCATAAAAGCCTTCCGAGATCCTTGGAGCCAGATAATTCTTCACATACATGGGGTCATAAAGCTTTGCGAGATGATGAAAGTCAAGGGTAGAGCCTTGAGGCTATGATATTACTTTTGATGTCTGTTGTAGTCGTGCATGTGATGAGTTTTCACACCACACCATGATGATAACATATAAAAGACTAGTCTCAACAAAGGGACCCATGCCATGGCGAGTGGGACCATCCAAGCACCAAGTGTGGTATGACTAGTGGTTGCAGATGGTAGAATATGTATGAAGTGGTGGCGGATTGTGTGTCAAATTCCACGATTTCTTGGTTGTATTCAAATTGTGCATACTTGTATTCATGAAATAAAGGAGCACGTAGCATTGTAGGGTTATGTGGAGTCTGGACTTGCCTCTTCATCTTGCATTACAAAAAGAATGTAGTAATAGAGGGTGATTTATTGTTTATTATGAGTGCACCTGTGGAGTTTTCACATGGTGGCTACGTGAGCACATTATGTGGTTGCACACTAATACTATTATATTAAAGTGTGTTTGTGTGATGAATTCATTATTTGCACTTAGTGATTAAATATTTGATGGATGTGTATTTACTATTTAGATGAATATGAGCACCTAATAATTAAATATTTAATTGAAAATATGTAAGTTTATTTATAGAGAAAAGTGGATGCATGTGCCTATTAATCACTTGGATAATTTAGAGAAATTGTATTAATTTTTAGAGAATTACATGCATGTGTTGCTATTAGAGTGATGTGCATGATTGTATGATAAATAGAGATGAGAAAGAGGATTTTGAGGTGGTTATGCATTCCTATCTCAATGCTGAGAAGAGGATTGAGAGATTGTGGAGAACGATGGATGAGATCTTGAGGAATTTGCTAAGTTGTCAAGCTTGTGGATGGATGAGTCCGAATTGAGAGAGAAAGATGGTATAATAATAGTGATTGCGGGCTTGGTGAACTTTCAACTCAAGTTTGAGAGAATTAGATTGGAATAAGAGCGCTCCTGTCCCCCATAGTTGGTTTCGGATATCAAACTTGGAGATTGTTGTTGCTGGAGTTGTGCTACTGGAGTTCTTGCAGAAGGTTGAGAGAATAGTACTGGAATAAGAGTGCTCCTGTCCCCCATAGTTGATTTCGGATATCGAACTTGGAGGTTGTTGTTGCTGGAGCTGTGCTACTGGAGTTCTTGCAGGAGGTATTGTTTTGCTAACTACACACTTCTTATACACAGGTAGTCCTCCCTCGGATTTTATATTTAATTGAAAGCTAGTTTATATGCAAGTTGCTTCCATTAGATAAATCTGTCTTTGATTATTTATTGGATCGGGTTAAAAGCCTTAAAAAATGCAGCTTAATATCATAAAGTTGCATGCTGGAAATCATAGTTTCGTGCAGAAAATAATAAACTATGGACTTATGCTGCTCGCCTTTATTTAAACATGATTATTGAATATAACTTAGGAATATTAATGAATATGGGAAATAAATTGTGCTACCTCCTAAGAATTTGTAAATAGTGCTACCTCATGAGAACCTCTTATTGAATTATTAGATAGTTAATTAGGAAGTGTTTCCCCACTAGATAAGAGCATCACATGGCCCAAGTTGAATATCAAAGCTAAGTACCCGTGATGGTAGTGGTATGGTCAAATTAAAACCCCATTAAGGAAACTATACAAACTGATAGACATAGATGCCCTGCAATTGTGTTTGAAGACATATGAACAAAATCAAATAACAAGATAGACAATCAAACAGGACAAGATGGCCAGACGAATTCAGTATCATATTTATAATATCAAGTATTACAAGCTCATCTTATCATTTCTCATGCACTCTTTACTGGAGGTAAAACATAGCTTAGTCAAAATAGATTAGGTAATCAACAGAAGGTCAGGTTTAGAGTTATAGAGGTAGACAAGCATAACTTATTGGTTATGCAGTTCCATAATGTAAGGGAAGAAAGCCTGTTAAGAAGACGTGACGTGCAAATCCCATCAGTCATTGAAAGTTGAAACATAGCAAACTCAAGGGATAATACCAATAGAAAAGTACAAATTAAACTTCTGAAAGGTTAGTAACCTGGGGAATGAAGCAACACATTGGAGAGCATGACCACAGTTTTTAAGTTATTTGAGACAGAGAACACATCAGTTGGCAAGAATACAATGATAGATTAAGGCTCAAAGACATCCACAAATTTTGTATCAATTACCAGAAGTGTGTCCATCCACATCAAAGTTACAACTGACCATACTTGATGACTCCATGAGGTCAAAGAGTAAGAGTTGCCTCGGACCCAAGAAAAACTCGGGATTCTATATAGTTGACAGGTATGTTGGTTGTCTTTTGTGAAATTGGGTTAAAAAACAAGCAAAATAAGTGATTTCTTTTCTTGATCTTTTATAGACAGCCAACCAAGACCGACTCGTGATTTAGACCCAGAGTTACCAAGAGCACCCCCCCCCCACTCT